>CM064548.1:58569256-58701485 GCA_032716605.1 Paralithodes platypus
TTATCTATACATTCAGCCTTTCTGCTATAGATGCCCAAAAAACGAAAAAATATATAATGTTATGGTCATGCTGCCGAATTTAAAAAAAAAGTCACAATCGTGGCGAAATTACCCCGCCCGGTTCGCCGCGACCTATTTTGCGCATCATCTAGCTAGTAAACTTTTTTTTTTTTTTTTTTTTTTTTTTTTTTTTTTTTTTCTTCTATATTCCAACTTACTTCCTCTCGGGCATAGGCTGAGAGCCTTAACATTCACTGCTTTACAATGAACAGTGAAGCCCGTGAGGTCTTGTTCCAGTCTAGGGAGTGAGACATGTGAAGCACGTAGAGTACAACGAGCACCTGCCATCTTGCCTTCACATGAGGCACGGTGCTCACTCATGGCCCGAAACGACCCCATCTCTGAAGCCACCTCGTTCCTGTGCTTCACTGTCTCACCCACTACACTCGGACTCTCACACTTACACATACACAACGCCACCTGTTGAGCAGATAACTCACCAGGCATTGCACCCCTATAGCATATTTTGAATATGGGAATATTCATACAGTGCTATTCAATCAGGGAACAATGAGGGTATTTTATTGACGTTTCGGTGGGCTTGTGGTAATGCACTGATACCAGGTACAGCACAAATTCCATCCCAATAATATCTTCCCATTGATACATCGGGATTTGAACCCGGGACCTTTGGATTACCAGGCCAGTGGCAAGACCACTCCACCACACCTCCCCTAAATAACTAGATAACATTATATGATTAATGGCCAGACAAAACACTAGCACGCAGGTAACAGCAATGAAAACATTCACAAACCCAAACTGACACTAAACATGCCAATAGAAAAACATTGCACGCACACACACACAACTGAACAGGGCGGGCAGAGATGCAGGTGTGTCACACGTGTAGGCCTATGCGCCTTTGTGTCTAATGCGGGTGTGGATGTGTCTAGTGCGGGTGTGGAGTTATGGACATGTCATGCGGGTGTGGACGTGTCTAGTGCGGTTGTGGACGTATTTATTAGGCCTATGGGTGTGGAAGTATTTAGTGCGGGTGTGGACATGTCTCGTGTGGGTGCGGCGTGTAGGTTGCTAGTACAAAGTACCAGGTAGCAGCTGATGGCTACTGCCAACACTGTGTCACACACAAACATAAACAAACATACACACATATAAACCACCCACAAACACCCCCACACACACCCGACCATACCGTCAGACGTGCCGCTAGCCCCGGCTCCAGGCTCCGCGAAACTACAACAAAACCTAAGCCAAACTAGATCTACAACCTAAGCCAAACTATCTATATAACTTAAACCAAACTTGCTCTACAACCTAAACCAAAACTGCTCTACAACCTAAGCCAAACTGCAGCCGAATCCATGCAATAGTTTCGGAGATATCGGCGTTTGAATGCAAATTATTAGCGCCGCGGAAAAATTACCCCGTCTTGCCCTAGGCTACTATTTTTTTAAAAGCAGGTTGTATGTAGACAACGATATTTAACAGATTTTACAGCTAAAATACGGTCGTAGTACATTTATACATATATAAAACCCAATTCAACATAACATTTATCCATCAGAAACTTACATTATTATTGCATTTCTGTTTAATATCGATGTTCACGGCTCCAACTTCCTTATAGCCTGAAACTTGCAAGTGGTCAATTGCCCAAAGAAAAACTAGAGGGACCACAATTTCTTATGAGTGGGCTAGAGACTATGAAATCCGAGTGTACAATTCTCACCATTATCATCGCTTCAGTTTTTGTATTTTCATTGATAAATTGGTTTATTATTTCATCTTCCTTGGATTTTGAAGGGAGAGATACCATATTAAAACATGTTAACAGTAACGGATTACGATTGTTTACTACATTATACAGTACCTTATTTATAATAATAAATCGTGGGCTTGTGCATATTTCTTTAACTGTCTTGATAGCGTAATGCATAAGTGCGCGGAGTTTTGATGTGAGTATCGTAGGTGCGAGTCCTTGGAGTGCCACATGCACAGTATTTGTTGATTTCATTAATTGAGTTTAGAGGTGAAGTTGGTTGGTGGAAAAAAACCATAATAATATATAGTTGTACCGGTACCATTTATTGTATCACTAGTTTCTGGGACTTACATGAATTGCTTGTTTCTTTTACCAGTTAGAACCAGAAATCAGCATTGTTTTCTATTGTTACTGTCGACCTGACACCAATGTTTTTTTTTACTGGGTCTCTGGGTCTTCTGGGTGACTTACTGTAGATGTATATGGTTTTTATTTTATATATATAGGCCTATATATATATATATTTTTTTTTCCCTGTTCGGGCTCTTGTCTCGAGTTGGCCATCACAACTAAAAAAAAAAAATAGAATAAAAAATAAATATAAAATAGTCTACAAAAATGGTGTATGTTCATATTTTTTTCTCACAAACTCGCCAATTAATTTACAAATAAACCTAACTAATGAAATGAATGAAAGTAATGAATACATATGGAGCTCCAAGGACTCGAACCTAGGATACTTACACCGAAATTCCGCACACTAAGCACTAGGCTTAGAGTATATAGATAGATAGAAAAGCACTGTGTAATTGACCACTGCGAGATTTGGTCTATAAGGAAGTTGGAGTCGTGGCCATAAATATTTAGCGCAATTATCAGCTAAAATATGGTCATAATACATATATAAATACATAAAACCAAATTGATCATATTTTTGTATCCATCAGATACCCACGTTATTATTGCATTTCCCTTTAATATCAATGTTTACGGCTTCAACTTCCTTATAGCCTGAAACTCGCAAGTGGTCAATTGATTGATCTGTTTTACTACAGTATAGACTTTGTAATATTACCGTACTGTTTCCCATAATGCAGTTGACCGTGGTGGTCCAATAGAACAAGTGGTGGTTCGTGCCCGCCGCGAAGCCTCCACACGCACTAAGGACACATTCTGGACCAAGAAACTCCTCGATGCTGAAGCAACACAACCAAACAGGTCAGCCACTTCTCAACCTCTCAGTTCTTGACACTTTATTTTCAAATCCTTACAAATCCCTGCGATATTGAAACTACTTTTCATTCCTATTTAGAAGTGTTTCAGTTAAGGGGACACAGACTGCTTTTTTGGCCTATAAATTCGTTCATTCATAAATTCTTAGTTTCCTCGCTAGACATCCCTCAAACTTAGAAAAACATCCCTTAGACCCCCCCTCAAGATAAATTTGTAAATTTTTCGGTAGAAAAATGTTCCGGTCGAACGCCGGTTCCTCTTACAATTACTCAAGACAGCCAGAATAGGGACAACACAAAACACAACCGAAAACAATGAACACACAAAAACAAAATACAAATTGACACACATCTATTCTTAGGAATGGTATATTTTGAAATGTATTCTATTTTGAAATGTATTCTATTTTGGGTAATTGGGTATTTGGTATTTGCGTTTATCCTGTGTCGTCCCAGTTTTGGTTTGTTTATTTTGCAAGTTTTACATTATAATACTATAGATGCGTTGTTTGATTGCATAGTTATAGTATTGGTCTTGGTTAGATATAAACAAATTGCCCTAACAAAAGATTTATATAAAAATTAACTGATAATTAGTTGACTTTGGTATTGCCTACAGCTTGGGTTTAAGGGGGCCCACCTCGTTTAATTTTTTCTCTTTCTCTCCCTCTCTCTCTGGCTTGTATACATTTGGCCCCATTCAGCCTACTGTTTAAGATGTTTATCCCCATCCAGGTGTCTATTTTTTCCTGGCGAGCGGTTGTTAGCCAGCATATTTTATAAAATGTTTTTGACAGCAGGATAAATTTGTAAATTTTTCGATAGAATTTTTTTTCCGGCGAAGCTGGATTTCTCCATACAATGCTGGCTTGCTATCGCTCGCCAGGAAGAAATCGACACCTGGATGGGGATAAACATCTTAAAACAGTACCGGTAGGCTGAATGGGGCCAAATGGATACAACCCAGAGAAAGAGAGAAAAGGCAAAAACAAAAAGCAGGTGACCCCCTTTAACCCGGGAGCTGCGGGGAGACTCTTAAGAGTTCCCCCGGCGCACTGCGGGGAGACTCTTAAGAGTCAGAGAAAAAAAAAATCAACTTTTGACATCGAAAAAAAAAAAAAAAATTTTTTTTTTTTTTTTATTTATTATTTTTTTTTTTGGCCCCTGGGCCATGCAAAATCTCAGTCCTCTACCTCCCCTCCTTCCCCACTTTCCTCCTCTCCTTCAGTTATCACCTATTTTCCCTGTTATTCCCTTATTCTGAGGTATATTTTCGTGCTAACATTAGAAATCCGATTGGAGGGTGTGGTCATCACTGATAGCAAGCGAGTGCAAGAGAGAGAGAGAGAGAGAGTATCGATCGACTGTGTCTCAGTGGCCTTGGGGGAAATTGGCGGGAAAGCAGATTGCCTCACCCATACATTATACAACTCGCAGGCTATATCTCCGATTTTGACCATCCAAACGCTGTTTTCACTCGTTTTATTGTTGTTTCAGGTTAATACCTTTATAATCAACCCATAATAGGCGCATATGGATAAGTATTAATGCTATTAATGGCACAATGAATATTTTAGTGACGGAAACACCTCAAATACGTCAGCACAGGGGGACGTTTCCAATTACCCCCATGCGCACTTCAGAGGTTAAGAACCTGAGCATTATATTAAGCTCTATAATTATAATGTAAAACTTGCAAAATAAACAAACTAAAACTGGGACGATACAAGATAAATGCGAAAGAACTAATAAAAATCGCTATGTGGAAACAACGCTTAATAAAATATAATTTTGAAATAAAAGAACACAATCCACCCTCTCCACATTAGTTGAGAAGTGTATTAATTTTGTGTTTGCTCCGGCACTTTGTTTTTTTGCAACAGGTGGGCACATACTGGATTCAAGGAACTTTACAGAGACGAACTAGGGTACAGTGACGTGGGTGAGGTGAGTGGTGGTGAGGAGGACAACAACAAGGATCCCCGAGCTACCTCCCGTCCCCGCGACCCTCGGGAACCACCACCATCAACCAACAGAGAACCCCCAGGTGGTCTAGGCCCCCGCAAGCCCACCCCGCCCCTACCGCGACCCCGGTCGCCCCAGGACCCCCGTCGGAGGTAGGATGGGGCCAACCCGTCTTGTGTGGTGCCCCTGGGGTCCGGGCTGTAGTAGTGTACTGGGTCATCTTATAGTTTAGATTTGATACGCTTCATATTATTATATGGTAGCGCCAGCCAACTTGACAATAATCTTGACCCCTTAACATTTTATAACTTGAAATGAATGAAAGCAATCGGGCTAACGTTTCTATCATTTGGGAAGAGTCCACCAGGAAATAGGTGTGGATATTTACAGCCAGTTTGCTCTAGGCCCTTTTGAGTTACAGAGAGATCAAGGATCAAGATTATTGTCAAGTTCGTTGGTGCCACCTATAGTAATATCATTATTATATAAATTAGTTTAACCAGACCATTGAGTTTCGGCTATAAGGAAGTTGGAGTCATAAATATCGATATTATACCCTTTCTGGAGGGACCTTGATGACCCTGGTCTCTGGGTCTTCTCGTGGGTGACCTAGATGTGTGTGAATTTGTGTTTTGTATGTGTGTGTTCGTTGTTTTATGTTGTGTTTTCCCTGGCCTTGCTCTGTCTTGAGTCGGCCACCCCCCAAAACAAAATAAAACATAAAAAAGGAAAACGAGGGAAAAAGAAAAGAAAAAAAAAAAAGTAAAAGTGGGGATTGGGCCTGAGTAAATAGATAGATAGATTGTTGAGTGGTACTTGAAAAGTAGACAGAATGGATAAAAAACACCATCTGAGGAAGAGCACTTTATTGACAACGTTTCGCAGATAGCTTCATCAGGTCACAGTGACCTGATGAAGCTATCTGTGAAACGTCAATAAAGTGCTCTTCCTCAGATGGTGTTTTTTATCCAGATAGATAGATATTTAACCCTTGGAACTTGGATGGCCTTCGTACAAGCCATCTTGAGTTATCTCCGTGGGGCCCTGGTGGCTTTGTGAAGGCTAAGGGTTATTACATGGCTTAACCCATTGAGACCCAGCGTCGCACGTGATGCGTCAGCAGTTTTTGATCACCAACTCCCAGCGACGCATCACGTGCGTCCGGCATATTAAAATCAGTTGCGTGGCTCGTAAGGTAGGAAATGGCGGGAGAATAGGAGGGGGAGGTACCGTAGTGTGTGGGCGAGCCGGGCCGGTAGGTGTGAGCGGGCCAAGACAGCCGCACGGCCGGTGGTGGTGGGCTTAGTGGGGATACTTTACACCCTTAGTTCACCGCCACTTTGAACCTTCATTACTCCGGTCGTATGGGAGCTAGAGGCTTCAGATTTATGTGAGACACTCCTTAGGATGTATGCCGTACAATGCCATACTCAGTTTTCACCCTAGTGCTCCCGGGCGGGTGGTCATGCGGGGGAGACGAACTTTCGACCCCCGCCCCCCAAATGACCAAGGTGATTTTTTTTTTTTTTTTTTCTTCATTTCTCACCATTCTCTCACATTTTGGTTCAACAAATTTTTTTGAGGCTCCCCTCCCCCCCCCCCAAAAAAAAAATATCCGAGGCGAGTTTTTTTTTTTTTTTTTTTTTTTTTCTCTCTCCATTGCTCACCCTTGTCTTCCATTTTAGCAAACAAAAACAAAAAGTGAAAATGGCTTGGGACTGGGGTGAACAAAATATTATAACTAGCCGGGGCTCAGCGGGTTAAAAACAACAAACACTAAACTGGAATAACTTCTTACAAACACTTGATCACAAAACAAACCCCAAAAAACTAAACACTAAACTAAAACACTAAACAGCATCACACTTTCCAACAGCCCAACCCCGAAAGGGGTTGAAATAGGGGAGTTATCCCCCTGCCAAAGGCGGCTTTCTAGGGCCTTTCCTAGCTGATGCTGAGAGGATTGGGTTCTAGTCATGTGGTGATGGGCTGGTCTATCAGAGTGAGAACTGAGCGATCTCTGCCATACCCATAGCTTACTCTGACTGTTCCTTTTACTTATATGTTTTCTAGATCTCAAGTGACAGTGTCTTTTCCTTGGATTGACCTCCCAATCTACCAAGATTGGAAGCCAAAGCGTCACATTTTTTCCTTTGCCCGTCAACTTTCTCTTCATAATTGCTGAGGGGCACAGGGTCCTGGGTGGGGCTTTGGTTTCCCGGGCGTTTCCGCACCCTCCTCAGCTCCCCGCCATGGAGTGGCTTCGGTCACCCAAGCTTTATTGTGGTCGACAGGGAGGGTTCTGTGGGGGTGCTCGGTTATGGCCTTGGCCTTGGGGAACAAAAACAGAAACACAACACAATCACATGCTACAATCACAACAGCAGACTCTACTCCTTCATGTAAACAATAAGCAAACACTCTCATTGGGATGTGTGTACATGCTTAGATTGATATGCAGGATTCGAAGTTGCATAATAAATCGTAGGCAGTGTCCACCATTCTTTAACTGCCTTTGTGGTGTAATGCATAAGGTGTTGATATTCAGTGTGAGCGTCCTGGGTTCGAGTCCACGGACTGCCACATGTGTTAGTAATATTTCATTAATCGATTTTGGGAGTGGAGTTGGTTGTTGGATAGAGCATAATAATTAATCACTTCTCTCATATCAGCCACCTAAAACCCCATAAAGACGTTCGATGTGTCATCTGACGTAAGAGACAATTCCCCACAGACCCTGACTATACACCCTTCACTAACTACCAGACAAAGCACATCATCAACAATCTCAAGCACTCACCCACCTGTGGCCTAGACAACATAAGCAACATACACCTAGGACCACAAGGCATACAAGCACTCACTAACATATCAAACTACAGTTATTCACACAACAGAATACCAGATATCTGGAAGCATGGTATCATCATCACTTTCCCCAAACCCCAAAAAGACCCCACGCTACCCTCCTCACACCGCCCTATCACACTCCTCTGCACCCCCTCCTAAGTCATAGAACGCCTTGTACTACAACTAATTACACACACTTTACCCCTAGCTCCAACAAAACATGGCTTCAGGACACTGTACTCCACAAACACTCTTCTCACAGACCTTACACAAAGAGCTTTTGACGGCATCAACTCAGCCAGACCACACAGATCACTACTTGCCTCACTCGACATTAGTGAAGCCTTCGATCCCATTCCCCGCCACAACCTAACAAACAAAACAAACATGCAGCACAAACATGCACAACAACACAAAAAGGTGGCTGGCCAACTTCCTAACAGGCAGATGTGCCCACGTATCTTTTGCCGGTCAGTCATCTAGCATCAGAAATTTCCCAAACGGAGTCCCGCAAGGATCCGTCCTGTCGCCCGCACTCTTTAAACTGTACATGCATGATATAAATACACCCAATACACCCCAAATAAACATAGCCTTCTATGCAGACGATATAACACTCACATGCACACACCAAGACCCAGGCACATCAACAGATCTCCTTCAACCCTATCTCAACACATTACATGACTGGTGCACTACAAACAGACTTAATTTAGCCCCAGCCAAATCCACTGCAACCCTCCTCACAAGCTGGACAGGAGATCACGCATACTCCCCGCAACTCATCATAAACAACATACCCCTAACACACACACTCACCCAAAATTCTAGGAGTAACATATGCTACTCAAATGACATTCAAACAGCACACCACAAACATTAAAAAGAAACTGACACCCAGACTTAACGCCCTCAGGTCACTCGCCCACACAAAATTTGGACACAACAAAGAAACTACCACCACAGTTTACAAACAATACATAAGATCAGTGATGGAATACGCAAGCCCGGCCTGGGCTTCTAACCTAGCTGAAACACATCATAAGACCTTACAGACTATTCAAAATAAAGCCCTAAAATCATCACAGGCTGCACAGCTACTTCATCTACATCAAGAAACCAAAGTCCCCTATGTGGTGGGTTGTGTTCTTTTATTTAATAATTTTCATTTTAGTAAGCGTTGTTTCCACATAGCGATTTTGATAATTTAATTTGACTTTATATTGTCCTTGTCCCAATTTTGGTTTGTTTAGTTTGCAAGTTTTACATTTTAATTTTTAGTCAAAGACCATCTGGACATGAGAGGCACTCAATTCCTGGCAGTAGCCTCCACGAACCAACACCACCCACTACACTACATGGCAACACACCAAGAAATGTTAAAACAACACCCAGCACACGCTATCACACACAAATACTATCTTCTCTCCCTCCCTGCCCACCCCAAACCAGCTTCCAGAAGCACATCCATACTCCTATCTCTCGCCGATCCATCCACTCACTCATGAACAACACGCAGCTGCAGGCACGACCTCCCATCCTTCTGAATCCTCCCTTCCTCGCGAGGACAGAGTCCACCTGGCCAGGCTGAGATGCGGACACCATCCAGCCCTTCTGAGCTATCAGAAGAGACTGGATGACTCCGTTGTCGACTCCTGCCCAGGTTGTAACACAGCACCCTATATTATTAAACACATCATAGAAGACTGCATTTCACACAACCACTTACTGTACGCCAACAACACAATCTACACTCCTTGAGAGCTCTGTGGGAAAGCCCGACCGTGGCCATGGCCTTTCTTAGGGACTCGGGGCTGTTCGGCCAGGCAGCTTAGGGAACAACAATAACAACATGGCTTAAGGGAGCCCACCTCACTTTTTTTTATCTTTCCTGCCTCTCTGTTTGGCTTGTATCCATTCAGCCCCATTCAGCCTACTGTTTTAAGACGTTCACTCCCATCCAGGTGTCAATATTTTCCTGACGAGCAGTAGCGAGCCAGCATATATATTTTTTTGTTTGGACAGCAAGCTAAATTTGTACATTTTTCGATAGAAAAATTTCTCGATTTCTCCATACAATGCTGGCTCGCTATTGTTCGCCATGAAAAAATCGACGCCTAGATGGAGATAAACGTCTTAAAACAGTTGGCTGAATGGGGCCGAATGGATACAAGCCAGGGAAAAAGAGAAAAGGAGAGAAAGGTATAGAAAGCCTGTGACCCCCCTTAACCCATCAACTGCTATACGTGATTTTTGTCCAGCTGAGGATCGAGAATCGTAGATGTGGCAACTGCGCAGTGATGGTGCGTGATTGGTTGGAGTGACTATGTTTCATTTCGTAGGTTGCTTGTGATAAAAATTAACATAACTGTTTCATTACAATTATTTGAATCATCATATCTACAAAGTATAATTGTGTCTTTTTTTTCTAAATCTCGAAAATGCCGCTTAGCATTGATATTTTGCAATACAAGCAGGCATTAACCGAAAAAGCATCTGTACCCAAGTCAACTGATGCCCTAACGAACACTTACCTTTCAGTCAACTTGTTCTAGCTCATTATATTTGAACATTACAAGACATTTGACTGTTTTTAGTACATATAGAAGGTATTTTAACACTTAAGTAATGTAATATAAAGCAAGGACTACATAATATTATATTATAGAAGGTTTGATAACACTTAAGTAATGTAATATAAAGCAAGGACTACATTTAAAGTAGCAGAAGTTTATTTCAAAATAGCCTAGAGGGGAGGGGCTAGAGAGGCTGGTCAACACATTTAAACTTTCCGCCTCATTTACAAAATTCCCTGAACATGTAGGCTACTTTAAATGAAGTAGATGCCTTATATTATATGCACTTAAGTGTTATATTATCTTTTAGAGGCGCTTAAACAGTCAAATGTCATTTAATTTTATAATAGAATAAGTTGACTGAAAAGTAAGTGTTCGTTTGGGCATCAGTTGACTTGGGTACAGATGCTTTTTTGGTTAATGCCTGCTTGTATTGCAAAATATCAATGCTAAGCGGCATTTTCGAGATTTAGAATAAAAGACACTTATACTTAGTAGATATGATGATTCAAATAATTGTAATGAAAGTAATTAAATTTTTTATCACAAGCAACCTACGAAATGAAACAGTCACTCCAACCAATCATGCACCAATCACTGCGGAGTTGTCACATCTACGATTCTCGATCCTCAGCTTGATAAAAATCAGGTATAGAACCTGTACAAAATATTAGGTCAAGTTGAGGGAGGGAGGGAGGGGGTTATAAAAGGGGGGGGGGGGAGGAGTGGAGGATGTGGTATGGAGAAATGCCACTACAGTACAGTCAGCTTCCCTAATACGCACCTTCCTAATTCGCGAAAACCCTAATACGCGCCTGGGGGTCAGACAAACTCAAAATTCTCAATAAGCGTCTACGGTACCTAATAAGCGTTTCGGGAGCCCAAAAGTGGCCAAATCCGCCCTTTTTACCTAATACACGTGGACACCCATCATTTCGCGTGGCACAGATATCATCATATGAGGATATTACTTACCACATAGACTTTATTTGAAACCATAGGCCAAGTCATATTTAGCATAGCCTAACTCATCGTCATGTTTCCGCAGCTTTCGTCAGACATGGCACTTTACTTGACTGTTTTGATTGTCCCGGGGATTCAATTCCTTCATCATTACCACCAGGCACACCGTCGCTATCACTGAATACACTAGAGGCCATAATAAATGCAAGAGATACAAGGTTTAGGCACAAATAAGCAAGTAAAAGGCGGGTGGACTTAGAGCGTCTGCCTGGTCTTGACAACATTAAAAATGGAGGTCGAAAGTGACGATCCGATCGTCGGATTCACCGGATTCACTCAAAAACCTAAAGTATAATTATTTTTGCTCATTTTCGGTGTATTTTCTTATTATTGTATGTCTTATTGTTCATCATTTAATCCACTTTTGGTTGGTATTTAGGGCAAAAATTGTAAAAATTAGGCAATTTTTTTTTCGAAGTGTCCACCATAAGTGATTTTTCCCATAAGGTATGTTATTCCCAATTCGCTAATTCCTAATACGCGCCGTCCTGTGTCGCCCATATAGACGCGAATTAGGAGAGCTGACTGTACTTTCTATGAGTCACACCCATTTTTGAGACATTTTCCAACGCTGGCATGGTATTTGAAGGGTTATTTTTACACATGTTTAAAGACCGTGCTTCCGGGAGGACTGTCGCAGTCCCAGGGTTAAAAACATTTAAAACCGCGCTAGAGAAAGTTTTGTTGTCTTGGTGGGTGGTCCGCGACATGCACAACAACAAGTACACACACTCAGGCAGTCCGCTGGCTTGTGCTTAGGTGAGGCCCTCAAGTAATAGGGTATTGATTTTCTGTAGTCCGAATCGATGCATGGAAGCAGTAGACAGAGACTTAACCCCTTCTTTACCGGCGATGTCTTTTTAACTTCTTTCTGGCTACTATAAGACGATTTTATTCAATTTCAAAAGGGCCTCGAATAATTTACGGGTTTCGAACTACAGTGATCACTCCCATAACCGAACTATATGGGCCATGGCCAGTTCGGTCACAGGAAGTATCCGGATACACAGAGTTAATTATTTATTTGTCATTATTATTACGTTATTAGTCCTTTAACGATTTATTTGTCTCTATTATTATATTGGCAACATACCTTCATACCAGGGGTCATAAATATATCCCAGTAAGTCCTGTTGTTGTTGTCGCTCCCTAAGCTGCCTGGCCGAACATCCCTGAGGAAGGCCATGGCCACGATCGGGCTTTCCCACAGAGCTCTCATTGAGTGTAGATTGTGTTGTTGGTGTAAGTGGTTGTGTGAAATGCAGTCTTCTGTGATGTGTTTTGGTATGGGGTGCTGTGTTACATCCCGGGCAGGTGTCGACGACGGAGTCATCCAGTCTCTTCTGATAGCTCGGAAGAGCTGAATGGTGTCCGCATCTCAGCCTGGCCAGGTGGACTCTGTCCTCGCGAGGAAGGGAGGATTCGGAAGGATGGATTTCGGGAGGTCGTGCTTGCAGCTGCGTGTTGTCTATGAGTGAGTGGATGGATCGGCGAGAGATATGAGTATGGATGTGCTTCTGGAAGTTGGTTTGGGGTGGGCAGGAAGGGAGAGACGACAATATTTGTGTGTGATACCGTGTGCTGGGTGTTGTTTTGATATTTCTTGGTGTCTGTGGGTGTGTTGCCATGTAGTGTAGTGGGTGGTTTTGGTTCGTGGAGGCTGCTGCCAGGAATTGAGTGCCTCTCATGTCCAGATGGTCTTTGACTTTGAGGATTTTGGTTTCTTGATGTAGGTGATCTGTGGGTGTAGTAGCTGTGCAGCCTGTAATGATTTTTAGGGCTTTGTTTTGAATAGTCTGTAAGGTCTTATGATGCATTTCATCTAGGTTGTTGTTGTTCCCCAGGCTGCCTGGCCGAACAGCCCCAAGGTCCCGAGCAAGGCCAAGGCCATAGATCACCCCCACAAAACCCTCCTTGCTTACCACTAACAAAGCCCGGGTGACCGAAGCCACTCCAAGGCAGGGAGCTGAGGAGGATGCGGAAACGCCCGGGAAACCAAAGCCCCACCCAAGGCCCTGTGCCCCTCAGCAATTATGAAGGGAAAGTTGAGCGGCAAGGGAAAAATGTGACGCTTTGGCTCCCAATCTGCCAACTTTTAGGTTGGCAGTAGGGAGGTTGATCCACGGAAAAGACGCCCTCACTTGAGATCTAGAAGATATATAAGTAAAGGAACAGTCAGAGTAAGCTATGGGTATGGCAGATATCACTCAGCTCTCACTCAGCTAGGTTAGAAGCCCAGGCTGGGCTTGCATATTCCATCACTGATCTTATGTATTGTTTATAAACTGTGATGGTGGTTTCTTTGTTGTGTCCAAATTTTGTGTGAGCAAGTAACCTGTGGGCGGTAAGTCTGGGTGTCAGTTTCTTTTTCGTGTTTGTGGTGTGCTGTTTGAATGTCATATGAGTGTCATATGTTACTCCTAGGATTTTGGGTGAGTGTGTATGTGTTAGGGGTGTGTTGTTTATGGTGAGTTGAAATATGTATTCGTGTTCTGTCCAGCTTGTGAGCAGGGTTGCGGTGGATTTGGCTGGGGCTAGATTAAGTCTGTTAGTAGTGCACCAGCCATGTAGTGTGTTGAGATAGGGTTGAAGGAGATCTGTTGCTGCGTTTGGGTCATGGTGTGTGCATGTGAGTGTTATGTCGTCTGCATAGGAGGCTAAGTTTATTTGGGGTGTATTGGGTATAGTTATGTCGTGCATGTACAGGTTGAAGAGTGCGGGCGATAGGACGGATCCTTGTGGGACTCCATTTGGAAAGTTTCTGATGCTAGATGACTGACCGGCAAAAGATACGTGTGCACATCTGCCTGCTAGGAAGTTGGCCAGCCACCTTTTTGTGTTGTGCATTTTTGTGTAGTAGATTTTGTTTGTTAGGTTGTGGCGGGGGATGGCATCGAAGGCTCTACTAATGTCGAGTGTGGCTAGTAGTGATCTGTGTGGTGGTCTAGCTGAGTTGATGCTGTCAAAAGCTCTTTGTGTAAGGTCTGTGAGAAGAGTGTTTGTGGAGTGCAGTGGCCTGAAGCCATGTTGTGTTGGAGCTAGGGGTAGGTCGGGTGTAATTAGTTGTAGTACAAGGCATTCCATGACTTTTGGGGGGTGCAAAGGAGTGTGATGGGGCGGTGTGAGGAGGGTAGCGTGGGGTCTTTGTTGGGTTTGGGGAATGTGATGATACCATGCTTCCAGATGTCTGGTATTGTGTTGTGTGAATAACTTTAGTTTGATATGTTAGTGAGTGCTTGTATGTCTTGTGGTCCCAGGTGTCCGAGGTGTATGTTGCTTATATTGTGTAGGCCACAGGCGGTTGAGTGCTTGAGATTGTTGATGATATGCTTTGTCTGGTGATTGGTGAAGGGTGTATAGTCAGGGTCTGTGGGGAATTGTCTCTTACGTCGGATGACACGTCGGTCGTCTTTGTGGGGTTTTAGGTGGCTGAGACGTGAGAAGTGATTGATGACAGTGTTTGCTAGTTGTTTACATGAAGGAGTAGAGTCTGTTGTGATTGCAGCATGTGATTGTGTTATGTTGCTGTTGGAAAGTGTGATGCTGTTTAGTGTTTTGTAGAGTTTTTTGGGGTTTGTTTTGTGATCAAGTGTTTGTAGGAAGTTATTCCAATTTAGTTTTTGTTGTTGTTCCCCAAGCTGCCTGGCCGAACAGCCCCAAGGCCCCGAGCAAGGCCAAGGCCATAAGCGAGTGCCCCCACAGAACCCTCCCTGCCGACCACAATAAAGCCTGGGTGACCGAAGCCACTCCATGGCGGGGAGCTGAGGAGGGCGCGGAAACGCCCGGGAAACCAAAGCCCCAGCCAGGGCCCTGTGCCCCTCTGCAATTATGAAGAGAAAGTTGAGGGGCAAAGGAAAAATGTGACGCTTTGGCTTCCTATCTTGGTAGATTGAGAGGTCAATCCACGGAAGAGACGCAGTCACTTAAGATCTAGAAAATATTTAAGTAAAAGGAACAGTCAGAGTAAGCTATGGGTATGGCAGAGATCGCTCAGTTCTCACTCTGATAGACCAGCCCATCTTGTTCCTGTATTTTGTTGTTAGTCTGGGTGTTGAGTGCTTGGATTTGCTGTGTGATGTCTTGTGTGTGGGGTGCTGAGGAGTGTTTTAGTATGTCGCGTTGTCTGATGAGGTTTTGAATTTCTGGTGTGAAGTTGGGGTTGTGTCTTTTTCTGTTACCTCTTGGAATGTGTTTCTTGTCAGCGTTTTGGATAGTTTTATTGAGTATGTGTACAGTATAGTTGATGTTAGTGATGGGTACGCTGTTTATAGTTGTGAAGTGTTGTTCTGTCTCATTTGTGAATACTTCCCAGTTAGCTCTTTTATAATTGGTGTAAGTGTGTTTGTGGCTAGCTGGGGTGAGTCTGGTTTTGGTGGTGATAATGATCGGAAGGTAGTCAGAGCCTAAGGTTCTAACCACCCTCCAGGATGTTGTGGGGGCGAGTTCTGGGGAGCAGAAGGTGATGTCTGGAGATGATGGGTTATAGAGGGCTTGGTGGGGAATATGGGTATGTTGATGGATGCCGTTAAGGATGATAAGGTTATCTGTTTGGTTTTGAAGTACCAGCCCTCTGTCTGTGTCGGGGTTGTCGACAAACCAGGCCGACGTCTTTGCGTTGAAGTCACCACCCAGGATGATGTGTGGGGTGTTTGTGATTTGTTGTAATTGTGGTCTGTATTCATTTGGTACTGTAGGGGATGTTTGGGGAGGGATGTATACATACATAACATACATAAAATTTTAAGACTGAGTGTTCCACACATAAGTGCAGTTTCAGTCTCTTGTCCTAATGGCGGCGTTCCAGGCAACCCTGTTAAGGGCTGCTTCACTTGTCAAGTTCTTGGATTTGAGATCGGCGCGTATAGTCCGATCCCAGGTCTTCCTCGGTCCACCCCTTGATGCAGCTCCCTCCACAATCACAGACATGCATTTTTTCACCCAATTTTGTTCATCCATTCTCTCCACATGTCCATACCATCCCAGTCTACTTGTACGCATCACCTCGCTAATACTCTTTATACCTAAACGTCTCCTCAGCTCAACATTTGTTATTCTATCCTGTAGCCTGGCCCCACACATCCATCTCACCATTCTCATCTCATTTCGCTCCATTCTGTTGACATCCTCTACTTTAACGGCCCATGTTTCTGAGGCATACGTCATTGCACTTCTAACACATGAGGCATACACCTTTCCCTTCAGGGGGAGAGGCATTCTTTTCATGGTCAGGATTGGCATCAATTCTCTGAACTTCCCCCAGCCACACCTAATTCTAGCAACAGTGGCAGCCTCGGCCCCACCACCGGCAGAGATGGTATCTCCTAGGTAACAAAACTTGTTCACCAGCTCCAAAGACTCATTTCCAAAATTCACAGCCACAGGATCATCACTTAACACAAGCTCGCCTTTGCACACTACGCACTCAAATTTCTCTATTTCTGACTTATCCTTCGGCAGGGGCCCCTTTATTCTACTACAGCGCTTACTCCCATGGTGTACCCAACATCGACAGATGCTACATTGAATTGAGTTAACGCCCACTCCCTTTCCACACACTGCAAATGGGTATGCACCGCTCTTTTCCACATTGCCTCGTCTCAAACTACAATACATAACCTTGGTTTTGTTAGTATTGACTCTTAAACCCTTGCTCGCCATGCCCTCTCTCCACTCTCTGAATTTGGCCTCAGCATCCTGCATACTGTCAGCTATTAGGACTAAATCGTCTGCATAAAACAGTTCCAACGGGAGTCCGCCTCTAAAAACTCTAGACAGCGCCTCCAAGACCATAATAAAGAGGAGGGGGCTTAACACTGAACCCTGATGGACTCCAACACGGACTGCGAACTCATCACTCAGTACACCCTTCACCCTCACCGAACTTCGCGAATCCTCATACATCTTCATTATCACACGCACCAGCCACTCTTCCACACCAAGTTTCCTCATAGCCATCAACATCAACATCAACATACAACATCTCTAGGTACCCTATCAAAGGCCTTTTCCAGGTCCACAAACACAAAGTAAAGATCCCTGCCTTTTAGTAAGTATCTTTCCTGTATCTGCCTGACTATGAAGATAGCATCGGTTGTACCACGTCCTGGCATAAAACCAAACTGCATATCATCAATAGAAATGCTTTGCCTGATCAAACCCTCAAGGACTCTCTCACAGACCTTCATGATTTGGTCAAGCATTTTCAGGCCCCTATAATTTCCTCTATCTAGCGCATCCCCTTTTCCTTTGTATATATTTACTATTACACTTTTGAGCCAATCCTCTGGGATTTTCTCATCTTTAATAATGGTGTTTATCAACTCAGTGACTAAGTTTACACCAATCTCCCCTGAGGCTTTTATCATCTCAGCGACAATGTCGGAGCAACCTGGAGCTTTACCGTCCTTCATTTTATTGATTGCGTCGCTCACTACAGCTGGTGCTATCAAAGGAGGGGGCCCAGATATTGGTTTTTCGATACTAAGCTGTTCCTTATCCCATTCAAACTCTACATTTAGCAATCGTTCATAGTGTACCTTCCATGCTTCTCTGATTTCATTTTCTGCATACACAATCTTCCCATTATCATCTCTAACACACTGTTCACCTATAATATCCCTACTGTCATTTTTAACTCGCCTAGGTAGGTTGAAGATCCCATTGGGATTGTCAGTGTTACACACTTGTTCGAGGACCAGGTCCTTAATGCGATTTTTAGCATTGTAAATAACTCTTTTGGCAGTTCGTTTAGCTGCCTGGTATTCCTCCCTGCTGCCTCCTTTCTTCCATGCTTTGAAGCATCTCCTTTTCTCTTTCACAGCATGTTCTACCTCATCGTTCCACCACCAAGAGGTCTTATTCCTGGGGTGACCCTTTGTTTTCCCACAGACTTTGTCAGTGGCAGCGATAAGGCTATCCTTAAGAAAGTTCCATTGGCTATTTACATCGTTAGGCCTAGCTTCCTTATTTCTATTCATTTCCTCCAGTTCATTATGAAACCTATCCCTAACTTCCTTGTCCTTCAGCAGCCACACTTTCCTTTTGGGTATGTAAACCTTCTTGCGCTTAGGATCTGTATAAGCTCATGTCGCACACAAGTGGCTTATGCTGGGGGATACATTCTTCGCTCAGGAAGACCTTTACATCTCGAACTAGTTTCCAGTCTTTCCTGTTAACCAAGAAGTAATCTATCTGGCTACTGGAGACCCCAGAGTTATATGTGATCAGGTGGCTCTGTCTTTTCTTGAACTTTGTGTTACACACAACCATGTTGAGTGCAACGCAGGACTCCAATATATATTCGCCTTCTAGATTTCTCCTTCCGTAACCAATTCCTCCATGTACCACTTCGTATCCATCTGCAGATGCTCCCACGTGACCATTGAGGTCCCCCCCCACGATAGTTATTTCGTTCTCCGAGAGGCCTGAAATGACACTGACGGTGTCATTCCAGAAGTCCTCTTTTATCTCTCTGTAAACCAGCCTGTGGGGCATATGCAGATATCACATTCAGAATTCTTTCACCAACTTTCAACTTCAAAACAATCAGCCTTTCACTAACTCTCGTAATCTGAAGCACACTTTCCGCCAGCTCTTCAGCCACCAGAACACCCACTCCTCCTTTCGCTTTATCAGTCTCCACACCCATCCAGTATATCCTATATCTTTTCCTCCTTCCGACAATCCACTGTACCCCATGCCTCTTCCAGAGTGTTTCCTGGGTACAGCAGACGTCCACTCGCCTCCTCTCACACATCTCAGCCACTTCATTCGCACGCAGATTCAAACTACCAACATTCACACTAGCAAGTCTGAGTTTGTGGGGGGCATTTGTCATTGTCCTGTGCGGTTTTGTTTCATCGGACTTACGTTTATTTTCTTTGATTTTAGTCATAGTTAGGTAGGTTTGGCTGGCAGATGGGCATCACCCCCCCCCAGAACTCCGGCTCCAGTCTACCCCGGGACCATTCCCAGCACCATCCCCCAAGTGATTACAAGGGGGTAGGATCCAGTGGCCTCGGTACGCCCCACCAGAACCAGCCGCAGGGACGCACTCCGTGCGCGTACACGGCACTACGACTGGCCTGATATTTTTCGCCAAATGACAGGGCAGCCTCCTGGAGCGCTACCACCAGGTTCGGGCCCCTATACTATTGGGCGGAAAGTGCCAGTCCGGGGAAACACTACGTACTGTACCCTCTGGATCCATTTCGTCCAGGTTGGGCCCAGGGCGCCAGGGCCGGGTCCAGAGGGAGCGACATATGTGTTTATGATGGTTACGTTGGAGTTATTACCAGTGCGTATTTTAATTGATTGTATTTCTGTTGTGTTATCATTTGGGGGGAGGAGGGATTTGGTTTGTACACTGGTGACTATGTATGATATTTCTTTGTGTACCAGGGTGATGAGTCCACCGCCGCCGCCGACGGCCCGGTCTTGTCTAATGGTGGTGAAATCATGAAATGTATTTTTTGTTTGTGTTATGCCGAGTTTTGTTTCTTGTAAGATAGCAATGTGTATGTTGTGTTGTTTGATGAAGTGTGAGAGTTCGTGTTTCTTTGTGTTGATGCCATCTATGTTTAATTGGAGAATGTTTATGTTATGTGTACGATGTATGTTGGGTGCTGCTGCTGCACGAGGATGGGGTGGGGGTGAGTTTGGGTTAGGGTTGGGATGGGTGAGGTGGTGGTAGGGGTGGGGGTGGGGATTGGGGTGCAGGAGATAAGGGTGAGAATGGATTAGGTTGGGGTGTGGTGTGTTGTGTTGAGGATGTGGATGGTATGGGAAGGTTAGGTAGGTTGGGGAGGGGAGGTGGACGGATTTTAGGGGGGGGGGGAGTGGATGGTATGAGAAGGTTAGGTGGGTTGGGGAGGAGAGGTGGACGGGTTTTAGGGGATGGATTTGACTGGGAGAGGGAGGGGCATGAGGAACAGGTCCAGGTGTTTGTGTAGTGTTTCTTGGACTCGGAGGCAAGTGTTGTGCAGGTGAAATGGGTCCAGTTCCCACATGAATTGCAGGAAGCTGAACCCTTCGTGTGGTGACTCAAAGTGATGAGTTTTGAGCAAGTTGGACATATATATGTGTAGGTCGTCTTCGAGAAATGACAGCCGGAGAGTCATTTCTCGGTGTAGGAAAAATTGTGTAATGTGTGTGTAGGGTGTGAGAGGTGTGGAAATTGCCCGGCGCGACCGAAGCCGCTCCAAGGACTCGTGCCCCCTGTTAGACTATGAATAGCTATTATTGGACAAGACAAATATTCTGTTCATCCCTCTACTGTAACATCAACAACAGTGTGTCGCCGCCGGCAGTGTGCAGTACTGCCAATTCGTATAGCGACTCCTGCTAGATCTAGAGACCTTTACTTCAATCTAGCAGCAATTATTTACACCAGCAGTTTGTATTTAAACTTTTGTTTTGAAATTTCAGAACAATTTCGAAGTGATAGGCTATTACTGTATATGGATTTTGTCATTTCATATGTCTAATGGTATTTATCATGTCTTACATCTAACAGTACTGCCAATACATATAGCGACTTCCGCTAGATCTAGAGACCTTTACTTCGATCTAGCAGCAATGATTTACACTAGCTGTATGTATTTAAACTTTTGTTTTGAAATTTCAGAACAATTTCGAAGTGATATTATATGGATTTTGCCAATTCATATGGTATTTATCATGTCTTACATCTAATAATATATGCTAGCGGCTTTAACTTCAATTGGTAACCCTCCCGCTCGAGTCGGCTCAAAGAAAATCGATAATGGTGGTAAACCGGTGGTAAAGATTGGAAGCCAAAGCGTCACATTTTCCTTTGCCCCTCAACTTTCTCTTCATAATTGCTGAGGGGCACAGGGCCCTGGGTGGGGCTTTGGTTTCCCGGGCGTTTCTGCACCCTCCTCAGCTCCCCGCCATGGAGTGGCTTCGGTCACCCAGGCTTTATTGTGGTCGGCAGGGAGGGTACTGTGGGGGCGCTCGGTTATGGCCTTGGCCTTGCTCGGGGCCTTGGGGCTGTTCGGCCAGGCAGCTTGGGGAACGACAACAACAACAACAACAACCGGTGGTAAACAAAACTGCATGCGTATCGGTTTATATAAGTTTATTATGAAATATAATTTAGTATTATGGTACGTTGGCTACCTACTATTATGTTTATAATATGTAATAAGTAATGATAAGTAAATTATTGTATATCGCCGATTTCGGTAATTTTATTATTTTTTTTTTTTGAAAGTCCCGAACAACAATTTTACTTTAATTATTTATATATCCCCTGGCCTGTTCAGTTATTGGCGAGGTTCGGATAATGACAAGTCGGATATGGGAGTGGTTACTGTATCTCACTTAACATTTTTACTACGGTACCACAAAATCTTCCAAATATAGCTAGAATATAATTAAAAGGACGTCGCCGGTACAGAAGGGGTTAAGAATGGTTACAATGGTGAAATTAATCAATAATCAATATAATCAATAATATTACATAATCCATAATCAAATATCAATAATGAATAGTTGAGAGAGTGTAAACAAGCTGTAACCGTAGCCGCCGGCCGTGCAGTCGAACAAGTCTCGGTCACAAGACCAAACAAGCAATTTTGTTTTCCACCTCAAACGATAACCACTTAACCCCTTCTGTACCGAGGACGTCCTTTTAACTTTATTATGGCTACTATTAGACGATATTAGTCAGTTTAAAAATGGCCTCCAGCAATTCACAGGCTTAGATCTATCTCACTTAACCCTTTTCACTAACACAGATCCTTCTTAAACTGCACAAAATCCTCTAGATATAGCTAGAAGAAAATTAAAATACGTCGCCGGTACAGCAGGGGTTAATGTATAATGTTTTAGTCTTCACCATTCACAAGATATGTATATATAGTTACAATGGTGAAATTAATCAATAATCAATATAATCAATAATATTACATAATCCATAATCAATTATCAAGTTGTTCCTTTTCGTGCTGGAAAGTGTGAAAAGGAACAACTTGAGATGGTTCGGCCATATGGAACGTATGGAAAGCAAGAGATTGACTAAGAGGGTGTACAAGAGGGAGGTGGAAGGACAGAGGGAGAGGTGGAAGGATGGAGTGAGGAAGTATATGAATGAAGGCGGTGCTGGTTGGGAGGAGGGGCGTCGACTGACTGGGGACAGAGGTGCATGGGGGCGGTTCATTCGTGGCCACCCCTTCGGGGATCACAGCATCAGGCAATAGATAGATATTGTAGATAGATAAGTTTGTTATTTTCAAAGTTTAATTTCCGATAAATTTAAAAGGCATTTTTTGTTTAGGTGTGTTGTCGTTTCAATACAGTGGTCCCTCGCGCTTATCGAGTTTCAGCTTGGCGAAACACAGTATTGGCGATAGGTTGGATATGGTACCAGAATCCAAATTTGGCGCTTCAAATTCACTTTTGGCGCCAAGAATCTGAGTGACTGAAATAGCCGATAGGCCTATACAATAATTTACTTATCATTACTTCTTATATCTTATAAACATAATATGTGAACGTCGACACATCTTTTGTGCTAATAAAGAATAATAAAGGTACAAAAATAATACTTGCGTTAATATACAGACCTCCAGCTCAATCAGTGCAAACTGACTGAGAAATTTACGAACAAATTGCAGATGTAAGTAACTCACAAGATACCGTAATTTTTGGCGACTTTAATTTACCTGTGACCAAGTGGGGCGATACTCTTACTTCACACTCCGGACATGACTTGTATACGAACTTGCAAGAGAGTTCGCTTTATCAATTTGTTCGAACGCCGACCCGTGGTAATAACGTTCTTGACATTGTACTTGCACCAAAGAAGAATTGATAGAGAATTTGAATGTTGGTGATGAATTCAGTAACAGCGACCATCGTACGATAACTTTCACTTTAAAGTTTACTAGTAACGAACCAAATAGTAGCATCGAAAAAGTCCCTAATTTCAAGAAAGCAAACTTCCATAAACTTAGAGCTATTAAAATGTAAAACTTGCAAACTAAACAAACCAAAATTGGGACAAGGACAATATAAAGTCAAATTAAATTATCAAAATCGCTATGTGTTTAACCCTCCAGCCCCGGCTATGTATTATATATATATTCCTCGAAACCCGGGTGTTTTGGCCGAAAAACGTCTAGGCTAGGCTACCGTATATTCGTTAATCAGACTGCTTCCCGCATTCCCGCGCATCCCCAAGCGTAGCTGTGTTATTTACCTGTAGAATGGCATTAAGTAGAGCTCTCTAAGTCAACTGGTTGAGCTGTGATGATGATTTCATTGGAGATAACTTTATGGCTAAAACAGCCACTTTACACCACTTTTCGATACTTAACAACAACATACAGGCACACACGAACAAGCGACGCTCTCCTTCTTGTGGCCGGAGATGCGGGGCGACGGTCCAGCCGGCTGTTGTTTACATGCGTCGGACCGACGCCTCGCACACGAAGCTCACAGGCTTTCAACCACTGGGCGTTTAAGATACCATCCGGGTACCTGTTATATGCTTTTTTATGGGCGTTCAAGAGCCCTTCCATGGTGAGAGGGTTAAAGAAACTGACTGGAGCTTTTTAATTAACAATAAAGACATAAATACATCTTGGAAGTTATTCGAAACCACTTACCTAAAAGCAGTAGGTGATGTGTGGGTGCAGTAGCTGTGCAGCCTGTAATGATCTTCAGAGCTTTGTTTTGAATAGTCTGTAAGGTCTTATGATGTGTTTCAGCTAGGTTAGAAGCCCAGGCTGGGCTTGCGTATTCCATCACTGATCTTATGTATTGTTTATATACTGTGGTGGTAGTTTCTTTGTTGTGTCCAAATTTTGTGTGAGCAAGTGACCTGAGGGCATTAAGTCTGGGTGTCAGTTTCTATTTAATGTTTGTGGTGTGCTGTTTGAATGTCATATGAGTATCATGTGTTACTCCTAGGATTTTGGGTGTGTGTGTATGTGTTAGGGGTGTGTTGTTTATGGTGAGTTGAGGGATGTATTTGTGTTCTCCTGTCCAGCTTGTGAGCAGGGTTGCGGTGGATTTGGCTGGGGCTAGATTAAGTCTGTTTGTAGTGCACCAGCCATGTAGTGTGTTGAGATAGGGTTGAAGGAGATCTGTTGCTCTTTTTGGGTCATGGTGTGTGCATGTGAGTATTATGTCATCTGCATAGGAGGCTAAGTTTATTTGGGGCGTATTGGGTGTAGTTATATCGTGCATGTACAGATTGAAGAGTGCGGGCGATAGGACGGATCCTTGTGGGACTCCGTTTGGAAAGTTTCTGATTTTAGATGACTGACCGGCAAAAGATACGTGTGAACATCTGCCTGCTAGGAAGTTGGCCAGCCACCATTTTGTGTTGTTGTGCATGTTTGTGTTGTAGATTTTGTTTGTTAGGTTGTGGCGGGGGATGGCATCGAAGGCTTTACTAATGTCGAGTGTGGCTAATAGTGATCTGTGTGGTGGTCTAGCTGAGTTGATGCCGTCAAAAGCTCTTTGTGTAAGGTCTGCGAGAAGAGTGGTTGTGGAATGCAGTGGCCTAAAGCCATGTTGTGTTGGAGCTAGGGGTAGG
Source organism: Paralithodes platypus (assembly GCA_032716605.1). Taxonomy (NCBI): domain Eukaryota; kingdom Metazoa; phylum Arthropoda; class Malacostraca; order Decapoda; family Lithodidae; genus Paralithodes; species Paralithodes platypus. The sequence goes on from CM064548.1 coordinate 58,594,256, forward strand.
TCGGGTGTAATTAGTTGTAATACAGTACTAGGCGTTCCATGACTGGAGGGGGAGCAAAGGAGTGTGATGGGGCGGTGCGAGGAGGGTAGCGTGGGGTCTTTGTTGGGTTTGGGGAATGTGATGATGATACCATGCTTCCAAATGTCTTGTATTGTGTTGTGTGAATAGCTGTAGTTTGATATGTTAGTGAGTGCTTGTATGCCTTGTGGTCCCAGGTGTCTGAGGTGTATGTTGCTTATGTTGTCTAGGCCAGAGGCGGGTGAGTGCTTGAGATTGTTGATGATATGCTTTGTCTGGTGATTGGTGTATAGTCAGGGTCTGTGGGGAATTGTCTCTTACGTCAGATGACACGTCGGTCGTCTTTGTGAGGTTTTAGGTGGCTGACATATGAGAAGTGATTGATGAGAGTGTTTGCTTGTTGTTTACATGAAGGAGTAGAGTCTGTTGTTGTGATTGTGTTGTGTTGCTGTTGGAAAGTGTGATGCTGTTTAGTGTTTTGTAGAGTTTTTTGGGGTTGTTTTGTGATCCAGTGTTTGTAGTAAGTTATTCCAATTTAGTTTTTGTTGTTGTTGTTGTTCCCTAAGCTTCCTGGCCGAACAGCCCCGGGTCCCTGAGAAAGGCCATGGCCACGATCGGGCTTTCCCACAGAGCTCTCATTGAGTGTAGATTGTGTTGTTGTTGTTGTTCCCCAAGTTGCCTGGCCGAACAGCCCCAAGGCCATAACCGTGCGCCCCCACAGAACCCTCACTGCCGACCACAATAAAGCCTGGGTGACCGAAGCCACTCCATGGCGGGGAGCTGAGGAGGGTGCGGAAACGCCCGGGAAACCAAAGCCCCACCCAGGGCCCTGTGCCCCTCAGCAATTATGAAGAGAAAGTTGAGGGGCAAAGGAAAAAATGTGACGCTTTGGCTTCCAATCTAGGTAGACTGGGAGGTCAATCCACGGAAGAGACGCTGTCACTTGAGATCTAGAAAATATAAAAGTAAAAGGAACAGTCAGAGTAAGCTATGGGTATGGCAGAGATTGCTCAGTTCTCACTCTGATAGACCAGCCCATCACCAGGATTGTGTTGTTGGCGTAAGTGGTTGTGTGAAATGCAGTCTTCTATGATGTGTTTAATGGTATGGGGTGCTGTGTTACATCCCGGGCAGGTGTCGACAACGGAGTCATCCAGTCTCTTCTGATAGCTCAGGAGAGCTGGATGGTTTCCGCATCTCAGCCTGGCCAGGTGGAGTCTGTCCTCACGAGGAAGGGAGGATTCGGAAGGATGGATTTCGGGATGCAGCTGCGTGTTGTCTGTGAGTGAGTGGATGGATCGGTGAGAGATATGAGTATGGATGTGCTTCTGGAAGTTGGTTCGGGGTGGGCAGGGAGGGAGAGAGGACAATAATTGTGTGTGATACCGTGTGCTGGGTGTTGTTTTGATTATTTCTTGGTGTCTGTGGGTGTGTTGCCATGTAGTTTAGTGGGTGGTCTTGGTTCGTGGAGGCTGCTGCCAGGAATTGAGTGTCTCATGTCCAGATGGTCTTTGACTTTGAGGATTTTGGTTTCTTGATGTAGGTGATCTGTGGGTGCAGTAGCTGTGCAGCCTGTAATGATCTTCAGGGCTTTGTTTTGAATAGTCTGTAAGGTCTTATGATGTGTTTCAGCTAGGTTAGTTTTTGTTGTTCTTGTATTTTGTTGTTAGTTTGGGTGTTGTGTGATGTCTTGTGTGTGGGGTGCTGGGGAGTGTTTCAGTATGTCGCGTTGTCTGATGAGGTTTTGAATTTCTGGTGTGAAGTTGGGGTTGTGTCTTTTTCTGTTACCTCTTGGAATGTGTTTCTTATCAGCGTTTTGGATAGTTTTATTGAGTATGTGTACATCATTGTTGATGTTAGTGATGGGTGTACTGTTTAGAGTTGTGAAGTGTTGTTCTGTCTCATTTGTGAATGCTTCCCAGTTAGCTCTTTTATAATTGGTGTACAGTAGTCCCTCGTTATCGACGGCTTTTTTATAGACGGATTTGATTATAGACGGATTGCTTTATCATAGACGGATTCGACTATCGACTGACTTTAGACTGATTCGAGTATCGACTGATATATCGACGGATTAATTGTTTATTTATATTACTCTAATATACCAACCAAAAGTGGATTAAATGATGAACAATAAGACATACAATAATAAGAAAATATACCGAAAACTAGAGCAAAAATAATTAGCCTAAAGACTAGGTTTTGAGTGAATCCGGATTCACCGACGATCGGAGCGTCACTTTCGACCTCCATTTTTAATGTTATATCGACGGATTAATTGTTTATTTATATTACTCTAATATACCAACCAAAAGTGGATTAAATGATGAACAATAAGACATACAATAATAAGAAAATACACCGAAAATGAGAGCAAAAATAATTAGCCTAAAGACTAGGTTTTGAGTGAATCCGGATTCACCGACGATCGGAGCGTCACTTTAGACCTCCATTTTTAATGTTGTCAAAACCAGGCAGAAGCTCTAAGTCCACCCGCCTTTTACTTGCTTATTTGTGCCTGAACCTTGTATCTCTTGCGTTTATTATGGCCTCTAATGTATTCAGTGATAGACGGTGTGCCTGGTGGTAATAATGAAGGAATTGAATCCCCAGGACCATCAAAACAGTTGTTGTTGTTGTTCCCCAAGCTGCCTGGCCGAACAGCCCCAAGGCCCCGAGCAAGGCCAAGGCCATAAACGAGCGCCCCCACAGAACCTTCCGTGCCGACCACAGTAAAGCCTGGGTGACCGAAGCCACTCCATGGCGGGGAGCTGAGGAGGGTGCGGAAACGCCCGGGAAACCAAAGCCTCACCCAGGGCCCTGTGCCCCTCAGCAATTATGAAGAGAAAGTTGAGGGACAAAGGAAAAATGTGACTCTTTAGCTTCCAATCTTGGTAGATTGGGAGGTCAATCCACGGAAGAGACGCCGTCACTTGAGATCTAGAAAATATATAAGTAAAAGGAACAGTCAGAGTAAGCTATGGGTATGGCAGAGATCGCTCAGTTCTCACTCTGATAGACCAGCCCATCACCAACCATCAAAACAGTCAAGTCAAGTGCCTTGTCTGACGAGGTCATGTGTAAAGGAAAAACTTAAAAGTACATAGGATAATTTTATTTGCAATATACTCTAATATGTAAGGTTATGTGTAAAGGAAACACTTAAAAGTACATAGGATAGAGACCACGGATACTGTACGTGTATGTACGGTACCGTAATGTACGGTAATGCGGTATCGACGGTTTTTGCTATCGACGGCAGTCTTAAGAACGTAACCCCCGTCGATAACGAGGGACTACTGTATGTGTGTTTGTGGCTAGCTGGGGTTAGTCTGGTTTTGATGGTGATAATGATCGGGAGGTGGTCAGAGCCTAAGGTTCTGACCACCCTCCAGGATGTTGTGGGGGCGAGTTCTGGGGAGCAAAAGGTGATGTCTGGAGATGATGGGTTATAGAGGGCTTGGTGAGGAATATGGGTATGTTGATGGATGTCATTAAGGATGATGATGTTATCTGTTTGGTTTTGTAGTACCAGCCCTCTGTCTGTGTCGGGGTTGTCGACAAACCAGGCTGACGTCTTGGCGTTGAAGTCACCACCCAGGATGATGTGTGGGGTGTTTGTGATGTGTTGTAAGTGTGGTCTGTATTCATTTGGTACTGTAGGGGATGTTTGGGAAGGGATGTATGTGTTTATGATGGTTATGTTGGAGTTGTTGCTAGTGCGTATTTTAATTGATTGTATTTCTGTTGTGTTATCATTTGGGGGGAGGAGGGATTTGGTTTGTACACTGGTTACTATGTATGATATTTCTTTGTGTACCAGGGTGATGAATCCACCGCCCCCGCTGACAGCCCGGTCTTGTCTGATGGTGGTGAAATTATGTAATGTGGGTGTTTTTTGTGTTGTGTGGAGTTTTGTTTCTTGCAAGATAGCAATGTGTATGTTGTGTTGTTTGATGAAGTGTGAGAGTTCGTGTTTCTTTGTGTTGATGTTCAATTGGGGAATGTTAATGTTATGTGCACGATGTATGTTGGGTGCTGCTGCACGAGGATGGGGAGGGGGGGGGGGGGTGCAGGAGATGGGGGTTGGAATGGATTGGGATGGGGTGTGGTGTGTTGAGTTGAGGATGTGGATGGTATGGGAAGGTTAGGTGGGTTAGGGAGGAGAGGTGGACGGGTTTTAGGGGGGGGAGTGGATGATATGGGAAGGCTAGGTGGGTTGGGGAGGAGAGGTGGACGGGTTTTAGGCGAGGAATTTGACTGGGAGAGGGAGGGGCATGAGGAACAGGTCCAGGTGTTCGTGTAGTGTTTCTTGGAGGCAAGTGTTGTACAGGTGAAGTGGGTCCAGTTCCTGCATGAATTGCAGAGAACTGAACCCATAGTGTGGCGACTCGAAGTGATGGGTTTTGAGCAAGTTGGACATATGTATGTGTACGTGGGTCCTGGGTTGCTCTCAATGTCTCCGGCTAGAAGAAGTCTTCGAGAAATGACAGCTGGAGAGTCATTTCTCGGTGTAGGAAAAACTGTGTGATTTGTGTGTGTGGTGTGAGAGGTGTGGAAATTCCCGGCGCGACCGAAGCCGCTCCAAGGACCCGTGCCCCCAGGGAGGGGGCAGGGGATGGTTGTGACGGTTTGGCTCCTGAAACTGCGGCCGGCATCCGGTTGTCCTCCACTGGTCGTTGATCTTGTCTCCGGCCGTGGAGGGTCGGCAGCCATCCGCGGTTGGCAGCTCCGGGAGGTGGTCCTACGGCGTAGACGCCGCCACATCAGGACCTGGTAGAGGGTCAAGTATAGCAGCAGGGGACACAAATTCCCATGGTGGCATTGGAGGAACTAAGGGGACGGAGTAGCTGTTGCGGAATATTGAAGCACGTTGGTTAATTAGATGTCCTATCCTGTCTCTAAATGGGACTATGGGTGTAGGGTATATCTGGGTAGAGTGGAATGTCATGCAGGTTTGAGGAGAATGGGTGAGTCCTTGGTGCGCTATAGTTGACTTCAAAATAGTTAGTACATAGAAGGTTCCTTCTGACTTGGAGGGGAAGCAGGTTTGTCTCACTATACAGGCCAGCGATAGGAGAGGAGCGTAGGGCACCAGTCATCATCCTCATGGCATTGTTCTGTATGATTTCTAGTTTCTTGGGAGTTGGTAGATGCTGCTGATGCAAATGCCTGAGAACAATAATCGAGCTTGCACCTAATGTATGCGGTGTAGAAGAGGCGTAGAGTCATCGGGTGAGCACCCCACTTTGTTCCAATAAGGGCCTTCATGATGTTTAGGCACGTCTGTGAGGTGTCGAGTAGGTAATCTCTATGTGCTTTCCAAGTTAATATGGGTGCATCGAAAATAACCCCGAGATATTTATGATTAGGAACATTAGTGTGTCGGTCATTGTTGAGGGCGAGTGATAATTCAGGGACAGGTCTTCTTCGGGAGTAGATCTAGAAGTGCAATGACGTATGCCTCAGAAACATTGGCCGTTAAAGTAGAGGATGTCAATAGAATGGAACATAATGAGATGAGAATGGTGAGATTGATGTGTGGGGCCAGGCTGCAGGATAGAATAACAAATGTTGAGCTGAGGAGACGTTTAGGTATAAAGAGTATTAGCGAGGTGATGCATACAAGTAGACTGGGATGGTATGGACATGTGGAGAGCATGGATGAACAAAGTTGGATGAAAAAATGCAGGTCTGAGATTGTAGAGGGAGCTGCACCAAGGGGTGGACGGAGCAAGACCTGGGATCAGACTATATGTGCCGATCTCAAATCCAAAAACTTGATAAAGTGAAGCAGCCCTTAACAGGGTTGCCTGGAATGCCGCCATTAGGACAAGAGACTGAAACTGCACTTATGTGTGGAGCACTCGGTTTTAAAAAAAATTGTATGTGTATGTACTCCCTTGATTAACAGGGCTAGGGCATATCATTGTTACAGGGACCTAACTGGACATTTGCCACGAATCAATAGACCGAGCTGCCCAAACTCTTGACATCTACCAATTAAAATGTAAAACTTGCAAACTAAACAAACCAAAACTTGGACAAAGACAATATAAAGGCAAAATAACTTTTCAAAATCGCTATGTGGAAACAACGCTTACTAAAATAAAATTTATGAAATAAAAGAACACAATGGCACGGCCTGGGATCGAACTGCCGACCCTTTGATCAGCAACCAGACTCACTACTGACCATGCCACGTCCCACAACATTTTTGGTCTGTATTTAACCCTTCGGCCTCCGCAGTCTTCTTACGCTCCGTACCCGCGGAATCGGCGCGTGTTGGGTGTTATGGCCATATTTTCTTAATAGCTAAGCAATGGTAATACAGTATGTAGAAAGATAATTATAATGTAAAACTTGCAAAATAAACAAACCAAAACTTATACGAACATAGTAAAAAGACAAAACAACTAGTCAAAATCGCTATGTGGAAACAACGCTTAAGTAAAATAATAATTTATAAATAAAAGAACACAATCAACCACATAGGGTGTACATTACTACATGAGCAAGTTAATCTGTATTCCAAGCAAACTAATCGCACACATAACAACGCACTATCGCCACGTTCAAGGAATTAGTCAATTTGGGAAGTCGAGAACGTTCTGGTAGGCTTAATTGAAAAATGAAGTAAATACTGTTATCTTCATCCTGGTGTTGACCGGACATCGCTATGTCGTCGGGTTGTTGTTACGCGGTCGTGGATATTACGTGCGTAGGAGTATAAGAAGCCTACCGAGGTCCGCGGTGGAAGTTCAGAGTGGCGTATAAGAGGATTATATTCATTTGAATTAATACTTATATATAGTGTGATTCTTATTAATGCGTGAGTTCTTGGTCTCAATCTTGCAAAATAGAGAGGGTGCACTGTATATACAGTATATATATATATATATACTGTATGTATACTAGTCTTATTTTAGCTGGTAATTTTAGTAGAGTGTCGGCTGCTGATCAAAGGGTCGGTGTTATCGAGCCCACACTGTCAACATATTATTGGTAGATGTCAAGCCTGGGTAACTTGACCTAGCGATTCGTGACAAACGCCTAATATTCATGGCCACCACTACTCGGGAATTATGATGTTTGGTAAAAAAACAAAAAACAAAAACACTTAATACTGTATCAATATTTACAGCTCCAACTTCCTTAATAGCCCGAAGTTCACAAGTGGTCCATTCTTCTATTCTACACTGCCTTCCTTCAACCTTTCTGGATAGTTACCTCTCAATGTACAGTCAAGACTCAAAATTAATTCCCACCTTCGTTCTGAGTGAGGTCCAAATTCCTGAATAACTGTACCCTTTCCCCCCCCCCCATGCCTTGTTCTGATGCTAGTATCAGGCATTCTAGCTTCCATTTGTCTAGAATTTAAGGAGATGTCACAAGAGCGATTATTCTGTCAATTTTCGATGAGCAAGTTTTTTCCTCATACATACAGTACTATAGTCTATTCGCTGTAAGTAGGCGAGAAATCGTGACCTCTAAACTCTGTACATAAAAAAACTACTAGAATAATCGAGCTATTTTTTCTACCATTATGAAAGAATCAGTCGAGGAATAAGTGTGGAAATTTACAGACAATTTGCTCTAGCCCTTTTTGAGTTACAGAGGATAGAGGTCATGATTTCTCGCCTACTTAAAGCGAATAGACTATAGTTTTTTATATTTTCGCATTGCCACAGGCCGTAGCGCTGTGTTCGCTTGCAAATCGTGAGGTTAATGGTTGGAGCCTTGGCCCAGCCCGTATGCTATTTGGCAGACGCCAGTGATGTTGGTGAACAGCGCGGTCTAGCAATCTGTGGCAACTGTTCACTGAAGTCCCTGATCATAAAGCTGGTGTCACACGGGCGCTTTTTCCGGCAATTTTTTATGAGCCAGTTTTTTCTCGTGATATGAGTCTTTTTCACATTGGGATCGATAACTAGACTGAAGGTAGATTATGTTAGGTGGCTGATTTATAATATAACTGAAATTGTAATCCTTCCAGAAAACAATTGCTCCTAAAATTGACTTAAAAATCGCTCGTGTGACACCGCCTTCAGGGCACCCACTCTAGCCCAGCTCTTGAGCAGGGAATGCATGGTGGTAAAAAAGATGCATGATTGGAATCGACAACTAGACTAAATGCTTACGATTTAAAGAGACTGAAATAACATAACTTTACTTAAAAATATGCTGGACCAAAATTGCCTGAAAAAATTACTGGAAAAAGCGCTCCTGTGACACCGGCTTTATCTTCACTCAAAGCTAAGGTGGGATAGATATTGTATCTTTTATTGTACTGAACACCCACGGACAATCGTTTTAACCCCATTGCTTTTGAGATTTTAAGATATTTGCCCCAGTAGTTTGGTGATTTTAAGAACTTTTGCCCCATTTCTGTCAATTTTAAAACCTTTTGTGCCATTTAGGTGTCTATTTTTTCCTGGCGAGCGATATAGCGAGCCTGTAATTTTAGAGGAATTGGCCTTCGGCCGGGACATTTTTCTCCCGAAAAATTTACAAATTTATCTTGAAGGGGGATCTAGGGGGTGGAATTTTAAGCTTGATGGAAGTCTAGGGAACAAACTAAAAACCTCCCTTTAAGTTTCCGCTATTGGTTTCATATAAAAAATGCTCCTGAACCCTGAACTCATGCAACACCGACTTTATCTTCACTCAGAACTAAGATGGGAAAAATATTGGGTGTTGTATTGTAGTGAACACCCACGGACAAATGCGGGCGCCCCACCTTCATAACTTGATGTTAAGTTTCCTCTATTGGTTTAATACTAAAAATACTCCTGAACCACAATGAACTAACCTTGAATATAAGGGTTTTGTTTATACTTGTTAAGGATATTTTTGAACTTATAACATCTCAGCCTGGCCAGGTGGAGTCTGTCCTCGTGAGGAAGGGAGGACTCAGAAGGATGGATTTCAGGAGGTCGTGCATGCAGCTGCGTGTTGTCTTTGAGTGATTGGATGGAACGGCAAGTCATATGAGTATGGATGTGCTTCTGGAAGCTGGTTTGGGGTGGGCAGGGAGGGAGAGAAGATAGTATTTGTGTGTGATAGCGTGTGCTGGGTGTTGTTTTGATATTTCTTGGTGTGTCTGTGGGTGTGTTGCCATGTAGTGTAGTTGTTGATGTTGTTCCCCAAGCTGCCTGGCCGAACAGCCCCAAGGCCCCGAGCAAGGCCAAGGCCATAACCGTGCGCCCCCACAGAACCCTCACTGCCGACCACAATAAAGCCTGGGTGACCGAAGCCACTCCATGGCGGGGAGCTGAGGAGGGTGCGGAAACGCCCGGGAAACCAAAGCCCCACCCAGGGCCCTGTGCCCTTCAGCAATTATGAAGAGAAAGTTGAGGGGCAAAGGAAAAAATGTGACGCTTTGGCTTCCAATCTAGGTAGACTGGGAGGTCAATCCACGGAAGAGATGCCGTCACTTGAGATCTAGAAAATATAAAAGTAAAAGGAACAGTCAGAGTAAGCTTTGGGTATGGCAGATATCGCTCAGTTCTCACTCTGATAGACCAGCCCATCACCAGTGTAGTGTAGTCGGTGGTGTTGGTTCGTAGAGGCTGTTTTTTTTTGTTTTTTTTTCTTTTTCTATATTCCAACTACTCCCTCTCGGGCATAGGCTGAGAGCCTGTACATTCCACCGCTCAGCACGGTGAAGCCCGTGAGGTCTTGTTCCAGTCTGGGGAGTGAGACATGCGAAGCATCCATCATGGCTCAAAGCAGCTCCATCTCTGAAGCGGCTGGTTGCTTCGTTCAAGTGCTTCACCCTCCAGACTCAGACCCTCACTCTCAGAACGCCACCTATTGCTGCCAGGAATTGAGTGCCTCTCATGTCCAAATGGTCTTTGACTTTGAGGACTTTGGTTTCTTGATGTAGGTGATCTGTAGGTGTAGTAGCTGTGCAGCCTGTGATGATTTTTAGAGCTTTATTTTGAATAGTCTGTAAGGTCTTATGATGTGTTTCAGCTAGGTTATAAGCCCAGGCCGGGCTTGCGTATTCCATCACTGATCTTATGTATTGTTTGTAAATTGTGGTGGTGGTTTCTTTGTTGTGTCCAAATTTTGTGTGGGCAAGTGACCTGAGGGCATTAAGTCTGGGTGTCAGTTTCTTTTTCATGTTTGTGGTGTGCTGTTTGAATGTCGAGTATCATATGCTACTCCTAGGATTTTGGGTGAGTGTGTGTGTGTTAGGGGTGTGTTGTTTATGGTGAGTTGCGGGGAGTATGCGTGATCTCCTGTCCAGCTTGTGAGGAGGGTTGTTGTGGATTTGGCTGGGGCTAAATTGAGTCAGTTTGTAGTGCACCAGTCATGTAATGTGTTGAGATAGGGTTGGTCTTGTGATGTGTTTCAGCGAGGTTAGAAGCCCAGGTAGGGCTTGCATATTCCATCACTGATCTTATGTATTGTTTGTATACTGTGGTGGTAGTTTCTTTGTTGTGTCCAAATGTTGTGTGGGCAAGTGACCTGAGGGCGTTAAGCCTGGGTGTCAGTTTGTTTTTTGATGTTTGTGATGTTTAAATGTCATTGAAGTATCATATGTTTTACCTAGGATTTTTTGTGTGTGTTAGGGGGGTGTTGTTTATGGTGAGGAGTGGGGCATTTCTGTGTTCGGCTGTCCAGCTTATGAGGAAGGTTGCTGTGGATTTGGTTGGGGCTAATTTGAGCCTGTTTGCAGTGCACCAGTCATGTAGTGTGTTGAGATAGGGTTGAATGAGAGTGTAGTGGATTGTGTGGGTTTATGGAGGCTGCGGCAAGTGTTTGTGTGTCTCGCATGTCTAGAGGGTCTTTGACTTTGAGGAATTTTGTTTCGTGGTGTATTTGGTCTATAGGTGTAGTAGCTGTGCAGCCTGTGATAATCTTTATTGCTTTCTTCTGTATGGTGTTATGGTGTGTCTCAGTGAGGTTGTTGTTGTTGTTATTGCTGTTGCTGTCGCTGTCGTCGTCGTTCCCTAAGCTGCCTGGCCGAACAGCCCCGAGTCCCTAAGGAAGGCCATTGCCGCGATCGGGCTTTCCCACAGGGCTCTCAAGGAGTGTAGATTATGTTGTTGGCGTAAGTGATTGTGTAGAATGCAGTCTTCTATGATGTGTTCAATAGTATTTGGTGCCGTGTTGCATCAGTTAGGTTTGCAGCCTAAGCAGGGCTTGCATAGTCCATCACTGAGTGTATAATTATATAAACTGTGGTTGTAGTTTTTTTGTACTGCCGAATGTTGTGTTAGTGAATGATTTAACTCTTTCAGGTCCAGGGATTGCCGTTTAGTATTCAGAAATAGAATTCTCTTTATCTCATAATTACGTCTCCAAAATTAGTTTTCTGCCCACAACTCGCTCAAAGACAACTGCAGAGGTTGAAGTAATTATACTAAAGGTTTCTAAACACCCCTGATGGTCACAAAGGTTTTAAAGTATCCCAGTAAGGACACAATCGCGTCCTTGTGCGCGAAAAGGTTAAGAGCGTTGAGTCTTGGTGTACATATGTTTTTGATGTTTGTGATGTGTTGTTTAAATGACATGGATATATTGTAAGTTGTACCTAGGATACCGGGTGTGTGTGTGTGTGTGTGTGTGTGTGTGTGTGTGTGGTATTGGGTTGTTGTTTATTGAGAGGTATGGTATATGTTGGGTGTTCTTTTATCCAGTTTGTAAGAAGTGTAGCTGTAGATTTGTTTGGGGCTGCTGTAAGTTTGTGGTGAATGAAGCGTGAAGTGTGTCAAGGTAGCGTTATAGAAGATTTATGGCTGTGTCTGCATTCTGGTGTGTACATGAGTGTAATTATAATGTAAAACTTGCAAAATATACATACCAAAACAGGGATGACACAATATAAAGGCAAAAAAACTTATCAAAATATCATCTGTGTATTTGTGGTGCCTTCTGCGTGTCGTAAGAGGCGACTAAAGAGGTTGGGTCGGTGGGCTTGCGACCCCCACCCGGAAAAAATACAAAGCAACGACAAACGAACGAACAGCCTCGGATGCGGACGTACCCTGTGTTGACGAACCCCGACCGACTATGGACAACCTTACGGACATTCTGAGAATAGGTACATGGAATGTGAGTGGCATGAATGATGGCACAAAAGAGAGAGAGGTAGTGGAAGTGTTAGTGAATGCCAGGCTGGATGTATGTGGAATGACGGAGACCAAATGGAAGGGTACAGATATGAGAGAGTGGGAGTGTGGAATGGGTGTGTGTGCTGGAGTGAGTGAGGGAACAGCAAGAGAAGGTGCGTGTTTGTAAGTAACAAATGGAAGGAGTGTGTAAGAGAATATGGGTCTGTGGGTTCAAGGATTGTGTGGGTGAGAATGAAAGTAGGAATACAAACGTGGGTGATTGTGTGTGTGTATGCTCCGACAGAGGATAAACTTGAGAAAGAGGAGTTCTGGGGGAATGTGGAGGCGTGCCTGGATAAGTTTTACAAGAACGAAAGAATATTTCTGATTGGGGATATGAATGGTAAGGTGGGTGATAGGAAAGTTGATCGAGTGGTGGGAGGGTGGGGGGTACCGTCAGAGGTGAATGGGAATGGTAGTGCACTTGTGGACATATGTGTTGGGAGGAGGTTGTGGATAGCCAACACCTTCTTCCGACACAGAATGATACACAGGTACACATGGAAAGTGGTGAGGACGATGAAGGATAAGACAGTGGTGGTACGAAAGTCACTGATTGATTATATATGTGTGGATGAAAGAATGAAGAAATCTGTGATGGATGCTAGGGTGTATAGGGGTATTGGAGGGGGTCTGTCTGATCATTATGTAGTAGTAGCTAGGGTTAGGATAAAGAAGTGGGTCAGGAGAGCTGGTGGGAGGCAAGAGGAAGGTGGAATGGTGAGGAGGGTGGAGAGGCTACAGGAGGAGGAAATCAGGGAAGAGTACAGGAGAGCAGTAGAAAGACGACTAGGTGGGTTCGACCTGGAAGATGTGGAGGAGATAAGCAAGGTATTTAAGGAAGAGATATGTGCAGCATGTGAGGAGGTGTGTGGAGTGAGGAGAAGAGGGAGGGGAGTGAAAGGTACAGCATGGTGGACAGAAGAGGTAAAAATAGCTGTGGAAGAAAAGAAGAAAGCGTATAGAGAGTGGTTGGGTAGTAGAGGGAATGAAGATTTGGAGAGGCAGAAACGAGCGAGGTACGTGGAGAGAAAGAGAGTGGTGAAGAGAGTAGTGAAGGAAAGTAAGAGAAGAGTAGATGAGGAATTTGGAAGGAATTTGAGTGTAAAATGGAGGGAGTGTAAGAAACTGTTCTGGAAAGAAGTCAAGAAAGTTAGGGAAGGTAGCAAGGGTGTGAAAGATAAGAATGGGAGAATGCTAGCCGAGAAGCAAGAGAGAGTCGAAAGATGGAGGGAGTACTTCAACGAGTTGCTAAATGTAAGGAATGAAGAGCCAGCAAACATAGTTGGATATGGTATGGGAGGGAGAAGAGGAGAAGTAGTGGAGGAGGAGGTGGGGATCAGGAGGTCAAAAGTGTGGGATGCCATGAAAAGAGTGAAGTTGGGGAAAGCACCAGGAACAGATGGAGTGTGTGGGGAAATGTTGAGGTATGGTGGGGAGATAGTGATTGAATGGGTATGGAAAATGTGCAAACTAGCATGGGAGAAGGGGAATGCACCCGATAACTGGAAGACTGGCATAATCGTCCCCCTATATAAGGGCAAAGGGGAGAGAGGAGTGTGATAACCACCGAGGAATATGTCTTTTAAGCGTAGTAGGGAAGGTGTACAGTAGGGTAGTGATTGAGAGAGTGAGAGTGAGAACGGAAATGGATAGGCGACGAGCAGGGAGGTTTTAGGAAGGGAAGCGGATGTGTATATCAGATTTTTACCCTGAATTGTGTTGTGGAGAAATATCTGGAGAAGCAACAAAAGGTGTATGTTGCCTTTATGGACTTGGAGAAGGCCTATGACAGAGTGGATAGAGAAAGCATGTGGAAAGTACTTAGAATATACGGAGTAGATGGCAAGTTGCTGAAAGCAGTGAAGAGCATGTATGAGGGTGCAAAGGCGGCAGTACGTGTGGAGAACGAGCAGAGCGAGTTCTTTGACCTGAGTGTTTGGTTGAAACAGGGGTGTGTGATGTCCCCGTGGTTGTTTACTGTATACAGTAACACCTTGATTTTCCGGCATTCAAGCATCCGGTAACTTCAAACAACCGGAGGTTTTAGGAAATTATAAAAAAAAAAAAAAAAAAAAAAAAAAAAAAAAGTCTTACCAGCATAATTTCATCATAATAAATAATAAATACATATAATATTAGGAAAAAACTATTTAAAAAGCACCAATAAGAAATATATATATATATATATAAAATAATCCGTGGTTCTAAGCGGGTAACGGCGACGTCATTAGAAAAAGCAACAACAACAACAAAATCGCGGGAATAGGCCTCTCAGTCTTGCCCAATCGATCGATCTGTATATACAAACATTCTCATATTGGACATATTATACTTGATTCATCGCTATCATGCCGAAGATTAAGGCAAAGTCGGACAAATTGAAAGCCAATAGTGACAAGAAGAAGTGCAAAAGAGTGGTTCTGAGCTTGGAACCAAAAATACAAATATCCAAACGAATGGAGAGGTGGATGATGCAACATCATCCACCTCTACAACTGTGGATGAGTGGCAAGCATCCATCCCAGAGGCATTGCTGCCTCTCCCAAAGCATCCACCTCATAAATAAGCTTTAGATATTAATCCTTGCTACCCGGGCTGTCTTACCCAATGACGGTCGCCCCTACCCGGGCGAAATGGCTGAAAAACGTCTAGGCCTAGGCTACCGTATTTATGTTTATTTTCACTGCTAGAACTTTCCCACTCATCTATAATCGTAGTGCGGTTTTCAATCTGTATTTTGGCATTGAGTAGAGCTCTGTAAGTCAACTGGTTCAGTTGTGATGACGATTTCAGTGGAGCCAATATTGCAGAGATGTTGCCAATATGGGGGCTTTTCAGACACTAATTTCGTCATGACGTCAGAACAATAACATTGAGGAGTCTTCTCCTTCTTGTTTTCGGAGGTGCGGTGACGAACGCTTGGGTTTGTTGACATACGTCGTACGCACGGCGTTCAGACCAAGCTTAATTAGGCTATTAAGCTCATGCCTTAGATAAGGCATACCGGGTAGCGGCCCTTCTTTCGTGCTGTCCTTACCTAAGGCAGACCGGGTAGGAAGGGTTAAGTGAGAAACCTAAGAAACTAAAAAGAACAAAAACAATTTGATATTAGTGTTTCGTTTTGCTACTGTCAAAACTTTGAATGCGCTGCAGAACTCTCCGTCCCGATAAGGCCTAGCCTTCGCATACGACGATACGCATTACGCCGCCGACAACAACAGCTGGACGCCTTTTCCAACTTCTACTGTACTGTACTTATAAATTGGCGAGTTGAGAACATTACTATTAAAATTATATAGTAATGTGTGTTTGTTTATTATATTAAGGCTGATAATACAGATAGCCATTAGGGGGTATTTTCTTGGGGTTTATGGGCATTTATAGGAGTAATGTTCAACTAACCGAAGTTTTCAATTTTCCGGAGGTTTCAAATCCCCCTGAGTGCCGGAAAATCGGGGTGTTACTGTATATGGATGGAGTCATGAAAGAAATACTTGGAAGACCAGTGGATGTTGGTGTATCGCTGAAAAGGGAGGGAAATGAGTGGAAGCTGCCTATATTGCTATTTGCGGATGATACAGTTCTGATGAGCGATAATGAATGGGAGCTGCAGGGTTTGGTAAATTAGTTTGGAACAGTGTGCAAAAAACGAAATTTGAAGGTAAATTTGAAGGGGTGAAGTCACAGAGTGTGAGGTGAAGTTGAATGGTCAGGCTATGGAGATTGTCGGCTCTTAAGTATCTGGGCAGTGTGTTGAGTAAAGATGGGACTATGGATGAGGAGGTGCGGGAGAGGGTGCAACAGGGGAAGAGGGTTGTAGGAACGTTGAAAGCAGTAACAAGAAATAGGGTGGTTCGTATGGAAGTGAAGAAGTCCTTGCATGACAGTGTGGTAATCCCGACACTAACTTACGGAAGCGAAGCATGGACGTTCGGGAAGATACTCAGACCAAGAGTGAGAGCGGTGGAAATGAGTTACTTGAGAAGTGCGTGTGGAGTTACATGGAGGGATAGACAGACGAATGAGGAAGTAAGAAGGAGGTGTGGTGTGGAGGTAGATGTGCTGGAAAGTGTGAAAAGGAACAACTTGAGATGGTTCGGCCATATGGAACGTATGGAAAGCGAGATATTGACTAAAAGGGTGTACGAGAGCGAGGTGGAAGGACAGAGAAGGAGAGGTGGAAGGATGGAGTGAGGAAGTATACGAATGAAGGCGGTGCTGGTTGGGAGGAGGTGCGTCGACTGACTGGGGACAGAGGTGCATGGGGGCGGTTCGTTCGTGGCCACCCCTTAGGGGATCACGGCGTCAGGTAGATAGATAGATAGATAGTATTTGTGGTGTATGTGGGATGAGTAAGTCGTGCATGTATAGGTTGAAGAGTATGGGGGACCATACAGAGCCCTGTGGGACCCTCTTTGTGGAGCGTCTGGTGATCCATGAGTGACTCACAAAGGCCCATGTGGTTCAGGAGTATTTTTTTAATATTTATTTTAAGTTATGAAGATGGGACACCGCTTGAGTCTATGGGTGGTAGTTATTCTTGTGGATGTACAGCAATGCTCAAAAGTTATGACCCACTTCCACCAAACTTTATTATCTTCTTTTAACCCCATCTGTACCGGCGACCCTTCTTCTATTATATTCTAGCTATATTTAGATGAGTTGGTGTAGATTAAGAAGAATATGTGCTAGTAAAAAAAGGTTAATTAAGATAGTTCAAAGTATAGTAATTGCTGCAGACCCTTCTTACATTGAATAGTTCAAAGTATAGTAATTGCTGCAGACCCTTCTTACATTGAATAGTTCAAAGTATAGTAATTGCTGCAGACCCTTCTTACATTGAATAGTTCAAAGTATAGTAATTGCTGCAGACCCTTCTTACATTGAATAGTTCAAAGTATAGTAATTGCTGCAGACCCTTCTTACATTGAATAGTTCAAAGTATAGTAATTGCTGCAGACCCTTCTTACATTGAATAAAATTGTCTTAGTCGCCAGAATATAATTAAAGGACATCGCCGATAATGATGGGGTTAATAATAGAACTATTACTCCTCAACAAATCTGAATAAGGTTGAATATGAAAGCTTTACTCACATGTGTTAAGGATTTTATTCTATTACAATAAGAGATAATCAAATTTGAGATGTGGAGGTAGAACACGACTTTTGAATGTGATTGTACCTAAAGAAAGGAAGCTGTAGATAAGGGTTGCGGACTCTGTATTTCCTACTTCTACAGTATTATGGGGGTAGTGCTTGGTTTTTGGACTATAATTATTTATTTATTTATTTTTGAGTTTCTTGCTAGACCTCCATCAAGCTTAGAAAAACACTCCCTAGACCCCCTCTCAAGATAAATTTGTACATTATTCAGTAGAAAAATGTTCCGGCTGAAGGCCGCTTCCTTCTAAAATTAGAGGCTCGCTCTCGCTCGCCATGTAAAAATCGACACCTAAAGGGCACGAAAGGTTTTAATATTGACAACAAAATAAGGCGAAAGGTCTCAAAATTGCCAAACTAACGGAACGAATGTCTTAAAAGTGGGGGCTCATGGGTTGAGATAAACATGGAATGATAATCGCCAAGCTGTACATAATTATCTTGCAAAATGCAATGGCACTGAAATAATTATTAACAATGGTATAAAGGATTTTGTGGATCGTCCATACCGGGCCTGTGATGTCACAAGAATGTAAGTCTACCATCCAGTCCAGGATGAGGATACTGGTGTGACGTCACTATGACGTCACAGGCCCGGTATAGACGATCCGCAAAATCCTTTATACCATTGTTAATAATTATTTCAGTGATATTGCATTTTACAAGATAATTATATGCAGGTTGGCGATTATTTTTCCATGTTTACCTCAATCCATGAGCCCCCACCTTTAAAACCTCAAAACTAATATGCTTAACATGAGGGAGAAGGGGGTCCAGAAAAAGCGAGTAGTACCCTCTTAAAAAGGTAGAAGGTGGAACTATTGGGACTCCTATTTCTTTTGAACTCTTGTAGTCTCGGTTTGGTTTTTGGTTCTCACTTTACATTTCTCGACATACACATTAACCCTCCAGCCCCGGCTATGTATTATATATATATTCCCCGAAACCCGGGTGTTTTGGCCGAAAAACGTCTAGGCTAGGCTACCGTATCTTTGTTATTCTGACTGCTTCCGCATTCCCGCGCATCCCCAAGCGTAGGTGTGTTATTTAACTGTAGATTGGCGTTAAGTAGAGCTCTCTAAGTCAACTGGTTCAGTTGATTTCATTGGAGATAACTTTATGGCAACAACAACCACTTTACACTACTTTTCGATACTTAACAACAACATACAGGCACACACGAACAAGCGACGCTCTCCTTCTTGTGACCGGAGATGCGGGGCGTCGGTCCAGCCGGCTGTTGTTTACATGCGTCGGACCGACGCCTCGCACACCAAGCTCACAGGCTTTCAACCACTGGGCGTTAAAGAGCCCTTCCGGGCAGCTCTGGTATGCTTTTTTATGGGCGTTCAAGAGCCCTTCCGGGAACAGAGGGTTAAGGGAGGTCAGACGGTATTGTGCACCATAATTTACTGGTTTGGCTCAATGGTTTAACCCTTCTGGCCCGGTTGTCATTTTAAAATGACACCACGAATGAAGGGCAGGAGCCCGGTTGTCATTTTAAAATCTGTAAGCTTGAAAGCCTATTCAGCTTGGTCTGAACGCCGTGCGTCCGACGCATGTAAACAAAGCCGATCGTTACGTCACCGCACCTCCGAAAACAAGAAAGTGAAGACTCGTTTGTTATTGTATGTCTGTATGTCGTTGTTTCAGTAGTGAAAAGATCGTCATATTGCTAACATCGTCTGCAAGTGCTCTCCACTTAAATCGTCATCACAACTGAACCAGTTGACATAGAGAGCTCTACTCAACGCCAGTCTACAGATTGGAAACCGCACTACATTTATAGATGCGTGGGAAATTTCTAGCAGTTAAACTAAACAAAAATACGGTAGCCTAGGCCTAGACGTTTTTCGGCCAGATCGCCCGGGTAGCCCACACTGTCATTTTGAGAGCCTGCCCGGGCCAGGAGGGTTAAGGAGGAGTTTACTTTGCTCTCTAAACCTCTATCAAACTTAGAAAAACACCCTCTAGACCCCCTTTCAAGATAAATTTGTACATTTTTCGGTAGAAAAATGTCCCGGCTGAAGGCCGATTCCTTCTAAAATTAGAGGCGAGCGATAAAAAAATAAGGCGGAAGGTCTCAAAATCGCCAAACTAACGAAACTAACGTCTTAAAACTTCAAAACTAATATGCAAAACATGAGGGAGAAGGGGGTCCAGAAAAAGCCAGTAGTACCCTCTTTAAAGGTGGGGGTGCATGGGTTGAGATAAACATGGAATAATAATCGCCAGCGTACACATAATCATCTTGCAAAATGCAATGGCACTGAAATAATTATTTACAAAGGTATAAAGGATTTTGTTGATCGTCTACACCAGACCTGTGACGTCACATCAGTATCCTCATCGTGGACTGGATGGGGGACTTACACTCCTATGACGTCACAGGTCCGGTTTAGACTATCCACAAAATCCTTTATACCGTTGTTAATAATTATTTCAGTGCCATTTCATTTTGCAAGATGATTATGTGTACGCTGGCGATTATTATTCCATGTTTATCTCAACCCATGCACCCCCACCTTTAAACGGTAGAAGGTGGAATTATTGGGACTCTTGTTGCTTCTGAACTCTTGTAGTGGTGGCGGCTCTTTTAGTCTCGGGTGGTTTTTGGTTCTCACTTTACATTTCTCGACCTACACATTAACCCTTTGAGTACCAGCGACGTGTGTTATCGTTTATTCTAGCTGTAATTAGACGATATTATGCAGCTTAGGAAGGATCTCTGGTAGTTAAAAGGATTGGTTGAGATAGTTTTAATTCATAATATTACTAGAGGTCCTTCCTTAGTTTAATAAAATCGTCTAATAGTTGCCTGAATATAATTACAATAATAATAAGGACGTCCCTGGTACTGTATGGGTTAAACAAAGGCTGCATCCAGTTGTTGTACAGTACTCCATTTTGTACTGTATGTAACTTTATTATATGAGAGAGTGGTAGTACATCCTAGCGTGTTTCACATGCTCGCACCCAGTCGGGGGACACCTCGATGACGTATACAGATTAATGACATACACAACAAAGTCATTCCGACACCTTCCTCTATCTACAACACCTCTTCTCTGCTATCTACACTTTCCCAGCCATGTGGTCCTAGTGTACTGTCTGATGGCATAATGGGATTTCAAATGTAAGCTTAGTGGCCTATTGAGATGGTATGCTTGTGTATACTGTACTATGAGGTAGAACGTCATCAACTATTGAGATGGTATGCTTGTGTATACTGTACTATGAGGTAGAACGTCATCAACTCCCAATTGTCGGCTGATATCCACAGATGTACCCATATTTCTAATCATTATTTTTCTTTGTCTTTTCATTATTGGCATCTGATGGAGGAGAGATTTACACACACAGATTTAGTGTGGATAAGAAATACATATATCATTTTCCCAACTAATTTTCTTGTACTGTATATGATCTCTGAAGCTATGCAAAAGTCTTATGAGAAGAAAATGTATACAGGTGTCCCTCGCTATCCGATGCCCCGATTACGATATTATTATAGGTTTTTAGGTGTTTCGGTTTGGGTTTTGGCTGGTCCCAGAACGCATTCCCATTTACCCAATTAATATTAGGGTTTACTACTGTATATAATTTTTCTATTTAAGATCGGGTGGGGATTGGGACTGAGTAAATAGATAGATATTAAATAGATAGAAGATCGGGTTTTCAGGAACGTAACCTAATGATAAATCGAGGGAGGCCTGTACCTAAAAGAAGTTTAGATGCTAGAACAGCCTGTTTACCTGTACAGTATATAGAGCTATAGGTAGAGCCGGTGAACTTGACAATAATCTTGACCCCTTTGCTTCTTATAACTCAAAATTAATGAAAGCAATCGGGCTGACGTTTCTATCATTTGGGAAGAGTCCACCAGGAAATAGGTGTGCATATTTATAGCCAGTTTGCTCTAGGCCCTTTTGAGTTACAGAGAGGTCTGGGATCAAAATTATTGTAAAGTTCGTTGGCGCTACCTTTCGGATTTTAAAGGAATTCAGTTTTGTTTATACTGTCAATCAAGTCTGTGGTGAGGCTAGATGTCCACCAAGATTTGGGTGGTATGATGGTGGAGGGATGGAGTTGAAGATGTACAGTATAAGACAAATTAAAAATTAACAAATAATGACATGCCCAAAGAGGATGGGAATAGTAGGGAGGAGTACCTGATATTAACTTGCATTGCTAGAAGAGGGACCTACAGTACAGTGCTTGTAAAACTATCCAAAACAGACTAAGGTACCAGATGAATAGTTTAGATAATAGATAATCAATCCGTGTAGTTCAGTATGTAAGGGTGAGCTTGAGTCAAATGACTTGCACAAAGGTATCAAACTTGTCTGTTACTCTAGAGAGTAGATGAGGAATTTGGAAGGAATCTGAGTGTAAAATGGAGGGAGTGTAAGAAACGGTTCTGGAAAGAGGTAAAGAAAGTTAGGGAAGGTAGCAAGGGAAACAGTAAGGGTGTGAAAGATAAGAATGGGCGAGTGCTAGCCGAGAAGCAAGAGAGAGTCGAAAGATGGAGGAAGTACTTCAACGAATTGCTGAATGTAAGGAATGAAGCGCCAGCAAACATAGTTGGATGGGGTATGGGAGGGAGAAGAAGAGAAGTAGTGGAGGAGGAGGTGGGGATCAGGAGGTCAGAAGTGTGTGAAGCCATGCAAAGAGTGAAGTTGGGGAAAGCACCAGGAATAGATGGAGTGTGTGGGGAAATGCTGAGGTATGGTGGCGATATAGTGATCGAATGGGTATGGAAAATTTGTAAACTAGCATGGGAGAAGGGGAGTGCACCTGATGACTGGAAGACAGGCATATAAACTAGCATGGGAGAAGGAGAGTGCACCTGATGACTGGAAGAAAGCATAATAGTCCCCCTATATAAGGGTAAAGAGGAAAGAGGAGTGTGTGGTAGCCACCGAGGAATATGTCTTCTAAGCGGAAGGTGTACAGTAGGGTAGTGATTGAGAGAGTGAGAGTGAGAACGGAGAAATGGATAGGTGACGAGCAGGGCGGTTTTAGGAAGAGAAGAGGATGTGTAGATCAGATTTAAACCCTGAAAAGTGTTGTGGAGAAATATCTGGAGAAGCAATAAAAGCTTTATGGACTGGAGAAAGCCTATGACAGAGTGGATAGAGAAGGTATGTGGAAAGTACTTAAAATATACGGAGTAGATGGCAAGTTACTGAACGCAGTGAAGAATGGGCAGAGCGAGTTCTTTGATCTGAATGTTGGGTTGAAACGGGTGTGTGATGTCCCCGTGGTTGTTTAATGTATATATGGATGGAGTCGTGAAAGAAATATAAGGAAGAGCAGTGGATGTTGGTGTACTGTTAATAAGGGAGGGAAACGAAATGGAAGCTACCTGTACTGCTGTTTGCTGATGATACAGTTCTGATGAGCGATAATGAATGGGAGTTGCAGGGTCTGGTAAATATGTTTGGAACAATGTGCGAAAAACGGAATCTGAAGGTAAATACGGGGAAGAGTAAGGTTATGGTCTCTGAAAGTGGTGAAGCCACAGTGTGTGAGGTGAAGTTGAACAGTCAGGCTATGGAGAATGTCAGCTCATTTAAGTATCTGGGCAGTGTGCTGAGTAAAGATAGGAGTATGGATGATGAAGAAGTGAGGGAGAGGGTGCAACAAGGGAAGAGGGTTGAAGGAATGCTGAAAGCAGTAACAAGAAATAGGGTGGTCAGCATGGAAGTGAAGAAGTCCTTGCATGATAGTGTGGAAATCCCGACACTGACTTGCGGAAGCGAAGCATGGACGTTGGTGGAGAAACACAGACCAAGAGTGAGAGGGGTGGAAATGAGTTACTTGCGAAGTGCGTGCGGAGCATGAGGGATAGACAGACGAGTGAGGAAGTAAGAGGGTGGTGTGGTGTGGAGGAAGAGGTGCTGGAAAGTGTGAAAAGGAACACCTTGAGATGGTTCGGCCATATGGAACGTATGGGAAGCGAGAGAATGATTAAGAAGGCATACAAGAGCAAGGTGGAAGGACAGAGAGGGAGAGGTAAACTGAGAGAGAGATGGAAGGATGGAGTGAAGAAGTATATGGATGAAGGCAGTGGTTGATGGGAGGAGGGGCGGTGACTGACTGGGGACAGGTGCATGGGGGCGTTTCGTTCGTGGCCACCCCTTCAGGGATCACGGCATCAGGCAATAGATAGATAGATAGACTTAAGGCTTCTACTACATGAGATTGTAGAGCATTCCATGGTTAAATATTAGGTGACAGAACAAATTTTTACGTGCTTCGATCTGTGAATACTCAATAAATATTTTAAATCTGTGGCCTCTAGTGCTGACGGTAGGGGACAGTACAAACGTGTCCTCAGGTTTGATAACAGATAATCCGTGGAAGATTCTATAGCAGTATATTAGGTCTTGCCACAAAAGTCTCCCTTTAACCCTTGGAATCCGGGAGGCCTCATATGAGGCAAAATGCGCGGCTAAAAAGTCGCCGATATAATCATCAGAACTCGGCAACCGCGCAACGTAGCGATGTCATCTCGACGGCAGTCTACAGACAAGAAAACTTTCTACAATTTGCAAAAAAAATTACTGCTCTAGGTGGTCTCAATCAGTAGCTACTGAATTATGAAGTTTGAAAATACCAAACTTCATATGAGGCCCCCCCGGATCCCAAGGGTTAAGGGTAGATGGGTTGTTTTTCTGGGCCCTCTTCTTCCTCGTGTTTAGCCCCATTAGTTTTCAGATTTTATGACGTCATTAGTTTGGCGATTTCAAGACCGTTTACCCTATTTTTTTGTCAATATTAAGACATTTTGTGTCATTTAGGTGTATTTTTTTTCCTGGCAAGCGATGGCGGGCCTTTTTTCTATTGAAAAATGTAACAAATTTATCTTGAAGGAAGGTCTTGAGGGTGTTTTTTAAATATATAGCTTGATGGAGTTCTAGGGAGGAAACTAAAAAAATATTGATGATGATGATGCAGTTTTTACCACCATACACTCCCAGCTGAATAGCTGGGCTAGGGTGGGTGCCCTGATGAATCAGGGACTTCAATGAATAGTAGCCACAGATTGCTAGACCGCACCGTTCACCAACAGCACTGACATCTGCCAATAGCTCACTGGCTGACCCGAGGCTCGAACCGTCAACCTCACGGTCAGCAGGCGAGAGCTCTGCCAACCAAGCTACGGCCTGTGGCCAAAAATATACTATAAAAAATATATAAATGAGCAAATAAATACGGCCCCTTTTGTACCGGCGACATATTTTAAAGTATATTTTAGCTATATTTAGACAATTTTGTGCGGTTGAAGATGGATCTGTGGTAATAAAAAAGGGTTAAGTGGGATAGTTCGAAGCCTGTTAATTGCTGGAGGCCCTTTATAAACTGAATAAAAGCGTATAATAGTAGCCAGAATAAAGTTAAAATGATAGCACGGTAATGAAAGGGTTAATAAAATACAAATTGAGCCTTCCTAGTTTGTCTGTATAAGAGAGTTGGTCCAAACCTTGAATTTGCTTGGTCCACCTGAGCTAAACAGACTACAATAGTTTGAGGTCGTTAAGATATCCGGTGTTCCACACAGGATATGCAAAATCAGTACGAGGTCTGTTATGTGTGTGATTAGTTTGCTTGGGAAGCAGATTAACTTGCTCATGTAGTATTGTACACCTATGTGGTTGGTTGTGTTCTATCTATCTATCTATTGCCTGACGCCGTGATCCCCGAAGGGGTGGCCACGAACGAACCGCCCCCATGCACCTCTGTCCCCAGTCAGTCAACGCCCCTCCCCCCAACCAGCACCGCCTTCGTTCATGTAGTTCCTCACTCCATCCTTCCACCTCATATTCGGTCTACCTCTCCCCCTCTGTCCCTCCACCTCGCTCTCGTACACCCTCTTAGTCATTCTCTCGCTTTCCATACGTTCCATATGGCCGAACCATCTCAAGTTGTTCCTTTTCACACTTTCCAGCACATCTACCTCCACACCACACCTCCTTCTTACTTCCTCATTAGTCTGTCTATCCCTCCATGTAACTCCGCACGCACTCCTTAAGTAATTCATTTCCACTGCTCTCACTCTTGGTCTGAGTCTCTCAACCAACGTCCATGCTTCGCTTCCATAAGTCAGTGTCGGGATTACCACACTGTCATGCAAGGACTTCTTCACTTCCATACTGACCACCCTATTTCTTGTTACTGCTTTTAGCGTTCCTACAACCCTCTTCCCCTGTTGTACCCTCTCCCGCACCTCTTCATCCATAGTCCCATCTTTACTCAACACACTGCCCAGATACTTAAAAGAGTTGACGATCTCCATAGCCTGACCGTTCAGCTTCACCTCACACTCTGTGAGGTTGTGTTCTTTTATTTATAATTAATTGTTTTACTTAAGCGTTGTTTCCACATAGCGATTTTGATTAGTTTTGTCATTTTACTGTGTTCGTATAAGTTTTGGTTTGTTTATTTTGCAAGTTTTACATTACTGTATAATTGCTAATAAGAATAGAATGTATAAATTGGCTGGAATGGCACAGTTGATTTAAATTAAATTAAATTTAAGGTTTGAATTCACTGTTACACCTATGTCTTTCTGGACAGGGACAGTTTTAATCGGGCTATTATGAAGAAAGTACCATATACAGTACAGTCCATCCTCCTATAACACGACTATATGGGTGGCAGAGCCCCTCGCGCTGTAGGAATTCGCGCTGTAGGAATAACACTTTATATGGAGATAATTCTATATGGGTCTGAACCCCACAATTTTTCCCCATTTTTTCCCGGATTTCTTGCTAAACAAACGCCTATATTACCTACCAGATACCATCAAACCATTAACAAATATAAAAAACATCACTTTCCTTAAAACTAATGAAGAAAAATGGGTCGATCCGACCCTCGCACTATATGAAATTCGCGCTATGCGATCGCGTATACATACGGCGGCAATACGGCGGTAAATAAAAGTGATCGATCGGTCCTAGGAAAGACCTAGAATATATTAGTTCCTAGAATATATCAAAATGTATGAATATACAGTATAATAGAGAAATTAGTTAAAAAAAAATTGAATATACAATATCATGGCTACAATTAACTGAATAAATGTACTATTTATCGGGACCCCCCCTCGTGTTGTAGGAATTTGTGTTATAGGAGGATGGGCTGTATATTGCTATTATCAGGGCGTGTCTGTAAGCGGGTCAATCTCAAGTGGACCTAACGACCTTTCTCTATCTGTCTATCTATCTCCTGTATCTAATCATCTCCATTATTAATGGACAGAATTATTTGTTGTTAGATATGTTTTAAATCACTGTTTAGTTTCTAATGCCATGGAATTCATAAGAAATACATCCTACCATTACAATAATATACACAAATAACTGATGGTCTCTGTTTTCTAAAGGGTCACTGAGGCTACAATGTTTTCGGTCTGTTTTCGCCCGCAATATCCGTATACAGTACAGTACAGTATATACAAATGTTTTCCGTTTTGTGGCAGACCTTGGAATTTTGGGGGTTACCGTGTCCAAACTAATCCATGTATACGAAACGCGTGTATATCGAGACCTGACTGTACTTCTTACTCTATCCTTCCACCTCCCTCTCTGTCCTTCCACCTCACTCTTGTACGCTCTCTTAGTCATTCTTTCGCTTCCCATACATTTCACATGGCCGGACCATCTCAAGGTGTTCCTTTTCCCACTTTCCAGCACATCTACATCCACATCACACCGCTCTTGTACTTCCTCATTCGTCTGGCTATCCCTCCGCACACACTTCTCAAGTAACTCATTTCCACCCCTCTCATACTTGGTTTGTGTCTCTCCAACTTTGTCCATGCTTCGCTCCCGTAAGTCAATGTCGGGATTACCACACTGTCATCCAAGGACTTCTTTACTTTCATGCTGACCACCCTATTTCTTGCTTTCAGTATTCCTACAATCCTCTTCCCCTGTTGCACCCTCTCCCGCACTTCTTCATCCATACTCCTATCTTTACTCAGCACACTGCCCAAATACTTAAATGATCTGACATTCTCCATAGCCTGACCGTTCAACCTCACCTCACACTCTGTGGCTGCACCACTCTCAGAGACCATAACCTTGCTCTTCCCTGCATTTACCTTCAGATCCCGTTTTTCGCACATTGTTCCAAACATATTTACCAGACCCTGCAACTCCCATTCACTATCGCTCATCAGAACTGTATCGTCGGCAAACAGCAGTACAGGTAGCTTCCACTCGTTTCCCTCCCTTATCAGCAGTACACCAACATCCACTGCTCTTCCTTGTATTTCTTTCATGACTCCATCCATATATGTACTGTATTGAACAACCATAACATTCATGGTGATGGACTGGTCTATCAGAGTGAGAGCTGAGCATTCTCTGCCATACCCATAGCTTACTCTTTACTCTGACTGTTCATTTAACTTGTATATTGTGTAGATCTCAAGTGACTGAGTCTCTTCCGTGGATTGACCTCCCTACTGACTGGGAGCCAAAGCGTCACATTTTTCATTTTCCCCTTAACTTTCCCTTCATAATTGCTGAGGGGCACAGGGCCTTGGGTGGGGCTTTGGTTTCCCGGGCGTTCCTGCACCCTGCTCATCTCCCCGCCTTGGAGTGGCTTCGGTCACCTGGGCTTTATTAACCCGGGAACTGCCGGGAGACTCTTAAGAGTTCCCCCGGCGGACTGCGGGGAGACTCTTATGAGTGAGTGAAAAAAAAAAATCAACTTTTGACATCGATTTTTTATTTTTTTGTTTATTTTTTTTTTTTTATTTTTTTTTTTTATTTATTTTTTTTTTTTTGGCCCCTGGGCCATGCAAAATCTCAGTCCTCTACCTCCCCTCCTTCCCCACTTTCCTCCTCTCCTTCAGTTGTCACCTATTTTCCCTGTTATTCCCTTATTCTGAGGTATATTTTCGTGCTAACATTAGCGAGTTGCAAGCAGGGTGTTGTCATCACTGATGGCAAGCGAGTGCAAGAGAGAGAGTATCGATCGACTGTGTCTCAGTGGCCTTGGGGGAAATTGGCGGGAAAACAGCTTGCCTCACCCATACATTATACAACTCGCGGGCTATATCTCCGATTTTGACCATCCAAACGCTGTTTTCACTCGTTTTATTGTTGTTTCAGGTTAATACCTTTATAATCAACCCATAATAGGTGCATATGGATAAGTATTAATGCTATTAATGGCACAATGAATATTTTAGTGACGGAAACACCACAAATACGTCAGCACAGGGGGACGTTTCCAATTACCCCCATGCGCACTTCAGAGGTTAATGGTAAGCAGGGAGGGTTCTGTGGGGGAGCTCGGTTATGGCCTTGGCCTTGCTCGGGACCTTGCGGCTGCTCGGCCAGACAGCCTGGGGAACAGCATCAACAACAACAACCATAACATTCAGATAAAAAAACTCGCTTTCCTCATTGTAGCCTACTGCCGCCTTTGCACCATCTTGATAGAGTTAGAATATTATGTGTGACAATTTGATGAAGTTCACGGGCAGCTTTGAGGGGTAATTCTAGTATGGCAACTTTTGAATTAATAGCTAATAGCTTTGTTAATTGTTTTGGTGATTAGACCAATTTATAGGAATGCTGACTTTAATGTATTCGATTAATTTGTACATTCTTCGGTAGAAAAATTTCCCGGCCTAAGGCCGGTTTTTCCAACATTACAGGCTCACTATCATTCGCCAGGGAAAAAATCGATACCTAAATGGCACGAAAGGTCTTAAAATTGACAACAAAATTGGGGGAAAGGTGTTAAAATCACCAAACTAATGGGCCGAACGTCTTATAATAATTCAAAACTAGTGGGGCTAAACATTAGGGAGAAGGGGGTCCAAAAAAAAATGGTCTGCCCCCCTTAACCTGGCTGCTTCTGAATTAGTTTTGTAAGAATTCAGCCTATCAATGTAATCTACCTTTAGTCTAGTTGTTGAAATCAATGTAAAATTACCCCAAAATATTGCTAATAATAGGTTGCTCATTAACAATTACTGTACTTCAGAAATGCATAGGCAACTATGGCTTTGCAAGGAAGTTCTTTTACATAAGGAATTGTGATTGATATTTTAAATGATGAATTTTAAATACAATATGTAGGCTACAAACCTATAAAAACAACTCGCATAACTATTGTATAGTCAATTTACCATAGAACAATGCTTTAGACAGTGATAAAATGGAATGGGATATTGCATGAGCTATGCCCTTTCACCCACGAAATCCGGGGGGGCCTCATATGATCCCGATCGCTGTGTCCGGGGCTATTTTGGTACAGGCTAACTTCATAATTCAGTAGGCTAGCTACTGATTGAGACCACCTAGAGCAGTCATTTTTTTTTTGCAAATTGTTGAAATTTTTGTTGTCTGTAGAATGCCGTTGAGATGACATCGCTACGACGGATGGTTGCCGTGTTATGATGATTTTAGCGGCGCACATTTTGCTTCATATGAGGCCTCCCGGATTCCTGCCAATTTGTTTGTTTTGCCTCATATGAGGCCTCCCAGATTCCGAGGGTTAATATTAAATACAGTATGGCTTTATCGGCTAAAGTTTTTATTAGCATTTGTGGACATTGGCCCTTTGTGTACTCGGCCGGAGAATTAATTACTGGTACCGATCATTGTGGTTCTCTCCCCTCAGCTCTGATCTTATCTATCGACTTTACTTCCTGCTCTTATGTCCTCTAGCATTATTACAGCTATTTTTCTTACTTATTATGTCTACTACATTGTATTTGCTCTGTCTTGAGTCAGCCACCCCCAGCTATGGGGTATATGCCTGAGTACAGTATACTCATTACATACATAAATACATATGCTTAAAATTAGGATTGCTAATCTTGAGATGTACACATAAGTGTTTTCAGAACGGTTTAATCTTCAGAATTGCTGAAATTGGTGAGTTTGGTGTCTACCTTATTCTGCAAGCTATATTGGTGATGTGGGCTGCTTAATTGACCACTTGCGAGTTTTGGTCTGTAAGGAAGTTGGAGCTCTGGCCATCAATATTTAGCAGAATTATCAGCTACAATGCTGTCATAATACATTTATAAAGACATAAAACCAAATTGATCATACTTTTTATCCATCAGAAACCCACATTAAGTTTGCATTTCTCATTAATATTGATGTTCTCGGCTCCAACTTCCTTATAGCCTAAAACTTGCAAGTAGTCAATTCACAACCCAGTCTACTTGGGGTCCTACCTCTAAGAACAAAACTTTGATCATCCAGCATGCTATCTGTTGGGGACCACATTTTTCCATATCATCAATCATCTCCCTATATGAACCATAAAACTTGTGATTAATTAGCACCCCCATTAACCCTCTCGCTATCCTGTGGACGCGTGGATTGCCGATTAGCAATCATAAATAGAGGTCTCTCATTCTTATAATTACCTCTCCAAATTAGTTTTCTGCTCACAGCTAACTCAAAGACAACTGCAAAGGTTGAAGTAACTAAACTAAAGGTATCTAAACACCCATGATGGCCACAAAGGCTTTAAAGTATCCCAGAATAGGCTCAAATCGCATCCTGTGCGTGAAAGGGTTAAGAGTTCCATTTTGTGACTCAATGGTCTGGTTAAACTAATTATTATATTAACTAGCAGTGCAAAGTCTATACCAAAAAATATAATTGTTAGAGAGTTGGTTTATTGAGTCAATATGGAAATAGCTACCCAGTAATTAGGACTGGAGCTGCTCCCAATTTAAGACCATTTATATTCCAATTTTAAGGCACCTAATTTACTTTTATCATGGAATACAGGTTAGTAGGCATTATTACGTATATTAATGAAGAAAAATATCAGAATTGTAATGCTTATAGGTGATAAGTAGGGTTCCATGTCATCTCAACCAGTAGACCATTTCAACCAGTAGCTCTCAACCAGTGCCAAAAAAAACCCCAGACCAAACAAACCAGTGCCAAAATATAGTCCTAACCTAACCTAACCTAACCTAACCTAACCTAACCTAACGTAACCGTATTGGTTGATTTGGTACTGGTTGAGAGCTACTGGTTGAAATGGTCTACTGGTTGAGTTGACCGGTCACCGATGAGTAGGTTAGGCCTTAACCACAAGTTCTGTTCCTCTCTGTGACTATATATAGAGAAATAAAGTGCACATTATTGAATTACGGGTGTAGTTTCTTCTGCAGTGGTAAGTTCATCAGATTAGTGAACTGATAATTAAAAGAAACCACACTCGCAATTCATATATACTATTTTATTTTCATTCATAAGATCACAACAATGAACAGAATCTATGTGGGCAACTGTATATCATTTGTTTTCAGTTTTTTTTTCTTACCGGCAGTCCCTTATTACCCCCACCACCACACTCGCCAGACTCTCCCGGCAACAGGGAAGCCATTCATAAGTTGATACAGTGACAACAATTGTTGCTAAACTGGTGAAATATGTTTTTCAAATGTTTTCTTCAATGTTGGGAAGGTTTGGTTGGTGGGATTTTGGCTGGCTGGCTATAGGTAGCGCCAACGAACTTGACAATAATCTTGACCTCTTAACTTTTTATAACTAAAAATTAATGAAAGCAATTGGGTTAAAATTCCTATAATTTGGGAAGAGTCCACCAGGTAATAGGTGTGGATATTTACAGCCAGTTTGCTCTTGGCACTTTTGAGTTACGAAGGGGTCAGGGATCAAGATTTTTGTCAAGTTTGTTCGTTGGCGCTACTTATAGTTGGCTGGCTAGTTGGGGTATTACAGGAAAGTAAAGCATGGAGTTTTAAATTCGGCCAGAGGAAGCCCTCTAACTGTCAATTGAAGATTCTCTCTTAACACGACCACACTGTCAACTTTAGTACAGTAAACCCCCGCTAACTCGGACTCTTTTTAGTCGGAAACCCTCACTTCTCGGAATGGCATAGGCCTCTCGGAAATGTCCCTGTATGTCTCGGAATTTCTGAGTTGGACGGGATTTGTGTCCGGTTTACAATTTTCTCACTCGGTTTTAAGTGATTTTAGGATGAATTTAAGCCTGTGCCTTTTAATTATTGTGTTAATATTAATTACTATGTACTGTACTGTCCCTGAAAACATAAGGTTCGTATTTGTCATTAATATGATGAATTTCACATGTTAACTCTCCAGCCCCGGCTATTGTATTCTATAATTTCCCCGAAACCCGGGGGTTTTGGCAGAAAAACTTCTACGCCTAGGCTACTGTATCTTTGTTATTTTGACTGCTTCCGCATTCCCTCGCATCCCCAACCGTAGATGTGTTTCGTACCTGTAGAATGGCGTTGAGTAGAGCTCTCTAAGTTGTTGTTGTTGTTCCCCAGGCTGCCTGGCCGAACAGCCCCAAGGTCCCGAGCAAGGCCAAGGCCATAGAGCGCCCCCACAAAACCCTCCCTGCTTACCACTAACAAAACCCAGGTGACCGAAGCCACTCTAAGGCAGGGAGCTGAGGAGGGCGCGGAAACGCCCGGGAAACCAAAGCCCCACTCAATGCCCTGTGCCCCTCAGCAATTATGAAGGGAAAGTTGAGGGGCAAGGGAAGAATGTGACGCTTTGGCTCCCAATCTGCCAACTTTTAGGTTGGCAGTAGGGAGGTCGATCCACGGAAAAGACGCCGTCACTTGAGATCTAGATGATATATAAGTAAAAGGAACAGTCAGAGTAAGCTATGGGTATGGCAGAGATCGCTCAGCTCTCACTCTGATAGACCAGCCCATCACCACATGACTAGAACCCAATCCTCTCAGCATCAGCTAGGAAAGGCCCTAGAAAGCCGCCTTTGGCGGGGGGATAGCTCCCCTACTTCAACTCCTTTCGGAGTTGGGCACCCGCCGAGCTCTCTAAGTCAACTGGTTCAGTTGTGATGACGATTTCCGTGGAGATAACTTTGTGGCGATATCAGCCACTTATTATTTTTCACTACTTAACAATAACATACAGGCACACACGAACAAGGACGCCTCTCCTTCTTGTGGTCGTAGATGCGCGGCGTCGGTCCAACCGGCTGTTGTTTACATGCGTCGGACGGACGGCTTCCAAAACAATTTTTTTTTTTTTTTTTTTTTTTTTTTTTTCTATATTCCAACTTACTTCCTCTCGGGCATAGGCTCAGAGCCTTAACATTCACCGCTTTACAATGAACAGTGAAGCCCGTGAGGTCTTGTTCCAGTCTAGGGAGTGAGACATGTGAAGCACGTAGAGTACAACGAGCACCTGCCATCTTGCCTTCACATGTGGCACGGTGCTCACTCATGGCCCGAAACGACCCCATCTCTGAAGCCACCTCGTTCCCGTGCTTCACTGTCTCACTCCCTACACTCGGACTCTCACACTTACACACACACAGTGTGTGGCTTTCAAGCTGCCGGAGCCTCAGAGCCCTACCGGGTTCCGCGGGGGGTATTTGTTATGGGTGCCTCAGAGCCCTACCGGGTCTGAGGGGTTAAAAAAAAAAAGAGAAAAAAAAAAAAAAAAAAAAAAAAAAAAAGTGATCTCAATTTTCTCTGATGCGGACTTTCCTCTTCTAATTCGGAAAGAAAGCTTTGGACATTGATAAGAAGAAAGAAACGATTGTGGGAAAGACTAAAATTTTTAAAAAAGAACAGGGGGTCTAGTATACATACATAAAATACATAAAATTTTAAGACCGAGTGTTCCACACATCAGTGCAGTTTCAGTCTCTTGTCCTAATGGCGGCGTTCCAGGCAACCCTGTTAAGGGCTGCTTCACTTGTCAAGTTCTTGGATTTGAGATCGGCGCGTATAGTCCGATCCCAGGTCTTCCTCGGTCCACCCCTTGGTGCAGCTCCCTCCACAATCACAGACCTGCATTTTTTCACCCAATTTTGTTCATCCATTCTCTCCACATGTCCATACCATCCCAGTCTACTTGTACGCATCACCTCGCTAATACTCTTTATACCTAAACGTCTCCTCAGCTCAACATTTGTTATTCTATCCTGTAGCCTGGCCCCACACATCCATCTCACCATTCTCATCTCTTTACGCTCCATTCTGTTGACATCCTCTACTTTAACGGCCCATGTTTCTGAGGCATACGTCATTGCACTTCTAACACATGAGGCATACCCTGAGGCATACCCCTTTCCCTTCAGGGGGAGAGGCATTCTTTTCATGGTCAGGATTGGCATCAATTCTCTAAACTTCCCCCAGCCACACCTAATTCTAGCAACAGTGGCAGCCTCGGCCCCACCACCGGCAGAGATGGTATCTCCTAGGTAACAAAACTTGTTCACCAGCTCCAAAGACTCATTTCCAAAATTCACAGCCACAGGATCATCACTTAACACTAGCTCGCCTCTGCACACTACGCACTCAAATTTCTCTATTTCTGACTTATCCTTCGGCAGGGGCCCCTTTATTCTACTACAGTGCTTACTCCCAGGGTGTACCCAACATCGACAGATGCTACATTGAATTGAGTTAACGCCCACTCCCTTTCCACACACTGCACATGGGTATGCACCACTCTTTTCCACATTGCCTCGTCTCAATCTACAATGCATAACCTTGGTTTTGTTAATATTGACTCTTAAACCCTTGCTCGCCATGCCCTCTCTCCACTCTCTGAATTTGGCCTCAGCATCCTGCATACTGTCAGCTATTAGGACTAAATCGTCTGCATAAAACAGTTCCAACGGGAGTCCGCCTCTAAAAACTCTAGACAGCGCCTCCAAGACCATAATAAAGAGGAGGGGGCTTAACACTGAACCCTGATGGACTCCAACACGGACTGCGAACTCATCACTCAGTACAGGACTGAGAGGACTTGAAGTAAGGAAAGCTATGGGACCGGATGAAGTGTCTGCCTGGGTTTTAAAGGCGTGTGCAGAGCAATTAGTGGAGCCAGTGAGGGACATAATTCAAGCTTCCTTAGATAAAGGACAGGTTCCTGTTGAATGGAAAAGAGCTAATATCATTCCGATATACAAGAATGGAAACCCTGAGGACCCTCTAAACTATAGACCAGTTTCACTTACTAGTATTGTATGCAAGATTAGTGAAAAGCTAATTAGGAAGAGATGGATGAAAATGTTGGAGAGAAAGAAAATAATAACCCCAATGCAATTTGGATTCAGAGAAGGGACATCTTGTGTTACCAGTTTGCTATGTTATTACAGTAGGGTGATAGATGTACTCCAAGAAAGAGGCGGATGGGTGGACTGCGTCTACTTAGACCTTTCCAAAGCATTCTATAAGGTACCACATAAGAGATTGTTATCTAAGCTTGAGATGCTAGGATGTGTCAGGGGGAGTTTGCTGAAATGGATGGAGAGCTATTTAACAGATAGGGAAATGAGGACCAACATTAGAGGAACTTACTCATCGTGGCGGAAAGTTGAGAGTGGTGTGCCGCAGGGATCTGTGTTGGCACCTCTCATGTTCCTTATGTACGTGAATGACCTGCCGATAGGTATAAACTCTTACATGTCAATGTTTGCAGATGACGTAAAAATTATGAGACAAATAACAAATAAAAGTAGTTGTGAGGAGCTGCAAGGGGATTTAGATAAAATATACGAATGGAGCACCAAGTGGAAAATGAAATTTAATATAAGTAAATGTCATGTGTTAAATATGGGAAGAAGTGTGAATAGACCAAATTGGGAGTACAGGATGGGAGATAATAAAATTAGCAAGGCTGAAAAAGAAAAGAAAAAGATTTAGGGTTGATTATACAAGATAATTTGTCGCCAGAGAAACATGTTAACAAGCTCTTTAGCGGAATGTATGCAATGGCCGGGAATATGAAAGTTGCTCTGAACTATTTGGATGAGACCATGGTAGCGAAAATTATGAAGAGTATGATTAGACCAAGATTGGAGTATGCAGCAGTGGTGTGGTCCCCGCATCTAAAGAAGCATATTCACAAGTTAGAAAGAATCCAGAGAGCAGTCACTAGATTGGTTCCAAGTCTCAGAGAACTGCCATATGAAGGGAGGCTAGACAAATTAAATCTACCGAGTCTAAAAGAGAGGAGAGAGAGGGGAGACATGATAATGATGTACAAATGTACCCGGGGGCTGGAGAGGCTGGATAGGGAGGATATATTAATTATGGATACAGGAATAACTAGAGGCCACAGCTACAAAGTAAAAAGACCTACCTGCAAGAACGATATCAGGAAGTTTAGCTTCCCCTATAGATGTATTGACAAATGGAATGGGCTGGAGGAGGAGGTGGTAGGGGCAAGGAACATCCATATTTTCAAGAAAAAATTGGATAAAAAGTAGACTGAGAGACGGGACAACACGAGCTTAGCTCAACTCCTGTAAACTACAATTAGGTAAATACAATTAGGTAAATACACCCTTCACCCTCACCGAACTTCGCGAATCCTCATACATCTTCATTATCACACGCACCAGCCACTCTTCCACACCAAGTTTCCTCATAGCCCACTGCACAACATCTCTAGGTACCCTATCAAAGGCCTTCTCCAGTTCCACAAACACAAAGTAAAGATCCCTGCCTTTTAGTAAGTATCTTTCCTGTATCTGCCTGACTATGAAGATAGCATCGGTTGTACCACATCCTGGCATAAAACCAAACTGCATATCATCAATAGAGATGCTTTGCCTGATCAAACTCTCAAGGACTCTCTCACAGACCTTCATGATTTGGTCAAGCATTTTCAGGCCTAAAAGCTAAAGAAGTGGATTTGGAACACAGAAAAATAAACAATAAAATAAGATGGGAGACAAGGACCCCCTCCTTGTCTCCTTGAAGGAGAGGGAGAGAGAGATTGCTAGAAATGTGAAGGATAATCCAAAAATATTCTGGAAGTATATTCAGGAAAAGTTAACAAGAAGAGTAGGTATCCCAGAACTGATAGGAAACCTGGATGATGGGAATGGAGCAGAAACTGATAAGGAGAAAGCAGAGGTGCTGGGGAAATACTTTGGGGAGGTACTAACAGTGGAGTCGGTTGATGCAGTGCCTACTATTCCCATCAAACAGGCACCAGCACTAGAACTAATAGAGTTTTCCCATGCTAGAATAAGGAGGGCTATAGAAAAAATTAATAGAAGTAAGTCCCCGGGACTGGATGGGATACATCCAAGAATCATAAAGGAAGGAGGTGAGATGTTAGTAGAGCCATTAAAAATGTTATTTGAGATCTTTTAATACAGGACAAATCCCGATGGACTGGAGAGAGGCGAACATAACAGCTATATTTAAGAAGGGAAAGTCAATGGCCATGAAGTCCCTTCTGGGTGACCCACAGGAGGGTTTTGCTGGTCACGAAGAAACCAGACTCAACCAATGCGTCGGCACTATCTCTCTCCCTTCAGATATCAAAGTCCTAGAGGATAAATTTGCTGACTCTGCGCCAAGGATGTTCTCCATGCTAAAGAGGATTGATCCCACTGTCGTTGCTGTTGATGCGTACGCCATTCCTCCATGTCACGTCCAGGATACTCGGTCGCCGTTGCGTATTGTAAGTCTCTTTTGAACGACATGAACTGCCATCTACTCTAAATGTTGCAGGCCGTATATTGCAAGTAAGACCCTATAAGAGGCGCCCATGCCAATACAGGACCTCCTGGAAATTTGGCCATCCTGAGAAATATTGTCAATCTCCCACTTCCATTTGCCGACACTGTGGCTCTGACTCTGATCATCATCCGCGTGTCTGCACACGTGATGCCTTCTGCGCCAATTGTAGTGAAGCTCATGCAGCGACTGATAGATCTTGTTCCCATTATGATTTCCAGGAGAATGTCATCCATCTCCAGGATTCTAAGGGCCTGTCTTACCGAGCAGCTTCGAGAACTCTCAGAGAACAAGGCCTTGGCCCGAAACTTAGGTACGCTGCGGTAGCGCGGCCGCTCTCCCAGCCTCGTCAACACCTACCAGGAGCGCCTCCGCCCGCTGTTTCCCAACCGACGTCTCGTGTACCACCTGCTAAACCTTCTATGCCTGCACCTCCGATCCCGGTTTCGAATAGGTTTGGGAGTCTGACAGATGATATGGAGGTCTCTCAGTCCTTCGCAGACCAAGTATCCACCCCTTCTACTTTTGCCCCATCTCGCCAGTCGAGACCCTCCCACCCCGCTGCTCTGTGACCCGTACGGCCTACCTCCTCTCTGATTACTAAGCCCAAGCGATCGGTCATTTGGCCGGCTCCTGTCAGGCAGTCCACATCCGCTGCTCGTCCCTCGACATCCCAAATCCAACTGTATTCTCGCTCCAAGATTACGAAGAGGAAAGCGTCTTCGTTCACACGCTCAGCTGCGACTTCTGCTGCTATAGCAGACCACCTTGCTTCGATTGAGGAAACAGTTGCATTGTTTGATAGTTCTGAACAGGACACTCCTGCCTGGGCGCTCCCCGATAGTGATGATCAATGTGGCTGTCGTACTTGTGGTAAGGCTTTCCTTCTCGGTTATAAGAATTCCCCTCTTGCCCAGCTTACTGCTAATTTGCCGGGTTTTCTTCGTCGGAATCCTCCGTTGGAACATGCCCCTGATTGCGTGTGTGACCCACATGATTGAGTTTGAACCTGGAGACTTAATGGCTCGCTTCAAGGAGAAGTTTGACTTGATGAATTCTGACCTTGTAACTTATGAACTCGAAGGATCCCAGTGCAGCGTTCACCAGCCTCCGGCTTCTCCGATCCATTTCAAACGGGTTCGTGATTCGAGTTCACCTCCACTGACTATACGAAAATCCAACAAGACTACATCTACAGTATCGGCTCTGGGCTCACAGCCTGCCACTGTCTCCCACGATGGCACCGATGTTGGCTCCTCCACTGTAGGGATTGTGCACTGTAGGGATTGCTCCGCCTGTTTTAAGGCATATATCACACCATCTTTGATGTCCTCTCACCACAGATCCATTACCACCCGAGTCAACACTTTTCTTGCTACCCGCGTCGCCCCACCTGACGCTCCATCCCATGGATCCGAATGCTTGTGTGTCGTCCATCTTCGCAGCATTCGTCTTCAGGCTGATACGCTACTCACTTTATTACAGTCACAATTCTCCGACATTCAGTCTCAACTTACATCGGCCGCTCCTATCCCCGACTCGTCGGCGACTCCTTCCCCGCATGATCCCCCTCCACCTCCTTCTACTTTCCCCCCTCCACCTTCTACTTTCCCCCCTCCACCTCCTTCTCCTTCCCCCCCTCCATCTTTCTCCTTCCCCCCCTCCACCTCCTTTAACTTCCCCCCCCTCTACCTCCTCCTACTTCCCCCCCTCCTTCCCCTGTTCGAGACTGTCACCCGCCCCGCTCTTCTGAAGCTACACCATCGACCCTGCCATCGGTTACCTCCGTACGGAGGGCTCCGAACCATGGCAATCTGACGGTGATTACTCCTGATAATGCCTGATTATATAATCCGCTGGAATCTTAACGGATATCAATCTCGCATTCGCATGGGTGAACTGCAACGATTATTAAAACTGCATTCTCCATTGTGTCTGTGTTTACAACATATTGGTACAAAAATCTCGTCCCTTAGAGGTTATCAGGTGGCAGCTGTATCTCCGGCTGTTGCTAATCATTATCGGACTGCCAAACTTGTATGTAATGATCTTGCTTATGTTACTGTCCCATTGTCTCCAGCACCTTTTCAGTCTATAGCAGTTAAAAATTTCCGTGCCTCGTCTACCGAACTTAATTGTTTGTTCGGCTTATAATCAACCCTCATGCAATTACCCTATGGCAGACCTGCAGTTACTCCTAGATCAACTGGCGCATCCCTATCTAATTCTTGGCGATTTCAATGCACATTCGCCTTTCTGGGGATGTTCTTCTACTGATAGTCCCGGCCGCTGCATTGAAAACATTATTGAACAATCACCTCTCTGTTGTCTAAATCTTGGCACTCCAACATATTATTCGTCCTTGCATAATACTTCATCTGCTATTGATTTATCTCTTGCCTCTGCAGCTGCAGCCCCTTGTTTTGAATGGACGCTATCGGAGGATCGGTTCTCCAGTGATCACCACCCTGTCATGTTGCGACTACTTGGCCCAGCACATAGTACTCAAATACCACACTATAACTTGTCTAAAGCCGATTGGATTTCTTTTCAAGCTTCCACTGCCTCGATAGACGTTTTCTCCTCCCGCACCACTCCTGCTGACAACTATCAATATTTTCTAACCTTTTTACGTTCTATTGCTGGTGAACGTATTCCACTCCCTAAGCCTGTTATTCATCCCCACCAGGTAGGTGCCTTGGTGGTCACCACAGAGTGCTTTATTAGTAAAGTTTAAGCACCAGTTAGAGCGTCGTCTGCACGCAACCTCTGCTCGTATACGTATGTTGCAGAGTACTTTCACTAATTCTTCCCCTTCATCTCGTTATCTTCATATTATCACTCTTGCGGTATTTCAGTCATTTTTGAAGATTTTTTTTATAATAAAGTAAGTGCCTTTACCAAATGTGCGATTACTCTGAGCAGGCAACTTTCATGGAGACGTTATATTTCTAGTTTCACATCTCGTACGTCTATCAGTACTCTCTGGTCTAAATTCCGAGGCATTACTGGTGTGCGCTCCCGTTCTCCCGTTTCCCCATTGCAAGATCCTGCCACTGGGGACCTCGTTCAAGATCCACCTGCCATTGCTAATATCCTTGCCGACCGTTTCGCTAGAGTCCGCTCAGATTCCTCTCTACCGGCTGCTTTTGTCAATCTTAAACGAACTGCTGAGTCACGTCCCCTACGCTTTGATGGAGGGGGAAACTGTCATTACAATGTACCTTTTACCCTTTCAGAATTGGAACACGCACTAACTAATTGCTCCGACTCCACCCCTGGACCAGACGGTATATTTTACGCCCTCATTCGTCATTTACATCCGACGGCCCTTCTCTTTCTCCTCCGATTATATAATCAATTTTGGACTGATGATTACTTCCCCCGTGATTGGCAGCATGCCTATACCGTTCCTATTCCTAAGCCCGGCAAGGATGCTAGCCTCACCACCAATTACAGACTTATAGTTCTCACCTCCTGCTTGTGTAAACTAATGGAGAAGATGGTGAATCCTCGATTACTACACTATGCTACTGAACATGACCTACTGTCCCCTTATCAGAATGGTTCTCGCCCTGCGCATTCTACGCACCACTCTCTTGCGAGACTCGAGCATCAAATAAAGAGGGGATTTTCCCAATGACTACCAACTGTCGCGGTCTTTTTTTATATTGCTAAGGCTTATGATACCACATGGAGATATAGAATATTGAAACTTCTACATGCCTTGGGAATGCGTGGTCCTTTAGCTCGCTTCCTGGCACAGTTCTTGGCAAATCGCACTTTCCAAGTCAAGCTAAATGGGACTATCTACCAAACGTCCACTTTTCATTGGTATCCCCCAGGGGAACGTCCTTAGCAGCACTCTCTTTATCATTGCCATCAACGGCGTTACCAGTTGCTTGCCGTCGGGGGTGTCCCATAGCCTTTTCGTAGATGATTTTGCAATCTTTTACACCTCTTCCAGTCTAGTGCACATTCAACGCCGGTTAGAGGCGGCGCTCGCAAGTATTCATCGTTGGGCCCTATCTACTGGATTCCAATTTTCCGCTGAAAAGACCAAGGCACTGGCCTTTTGCCATGATGCGAGAGTGCTGCGCGGCCAGTCAATCAACTTGCGGATGGGCACGGTGGGTATTCACTTCAGCCCTACTGTAAGGTTTCTGGGACTGATATTTGATACGCATCTCAACTGGAAGGCGCACATCTCTGCTTTGAAGGCTCGATGCCTGGGACACTTTAATGTCATCAAGGCGGTTGCCAGAGTCCACTGGGGGGGTGACCGGACAACATTACTTAAATTATATAATGCCACTATTTTATCTGTTCTTGATTATGGTTGTACTATTTACGGGACTGCCTCCCCCACTACCCTTGCCACCCTTAACCCGGTCCATCACTTAGGGGTACGCATTAGTTCAGGTGCCTTTCGGTCT
Organism: Paralithodes platypus; assembly: GCA_032716605.1. NCBI lineage: Eukaryota > Metazoa > Arthropoda > Malacostraca > Decapoda > Lithodidae > Paralithodes > Paralithodes platypus. The sequence goes on from CM064548.1 coordinate 58,636,514, forward strand.
TCACGTATATGCAACCTTCTCGCGGAGGCAGGTACATTGCCCCTCCAAATGCATCGACAGTTGGTAACGATGTGAATGGCGATCCGATGTAGGGCTGACCCTTCCCTGCAAGATCTTTTTAGGGATGCCGTGGACACGTCGTTGTCTAGGCATGTTACTTTTCCGGATGTCTCCAGTAAACTCCTATCAACTTATGGAATACCTTATCCTTCACCACCCCCACCCCTTGACTTTACTCCGTGGTACCTCTGGCGCCCTGATGTTTGTTTCCTACTCGCCGACCTCCCTTGCTCACTGCCGCCCTACGCTCGGCGCTCTGTGGCCCTCAATCACCTATTTGGCCATACTCCTGCTACTTTTATTTATACGGATGGGTCCAAGGATGCCTCCTCTGTGGGCTATGCCGTTGTTTCTGAGTATGGGACTCGTCAGTGTATTCTCCATCCACACTCGTCCATCTTTAAGGCGGAAATTCTTGCAATAAAGAGTGCTCTAAGCTTGGCAAACACACTACCTGTTAATATCCCCAGTATTGTCGTATGCAGTGACTCTCAAAGCGCACTCCTAGCACTTAATAATTTTGCACCCAAGGAAAATCTGACCCGTAGTATATCCGGGATATCCATGATCTTCTTAACCCTCCGGATCCGGGGGCTTTCATATGAGGCGATCGTCGTGTCCGGGGGTATTCCTGAAAAATGGCTATCTTCATAATTCGATATCTACTGATTGAGACCACCTAGAGCAGTCAACTAAATTGCATAGTGTAGAACCATCCTTCGTCTGTAGACTGGTGTTTAGTTGACATCGCTACGACAAGTGGTTGCCGAGATATGATGATGGAAATGGAGGTAATTTCCCGCGTATTTTCGCCTGTGTCCGAACGCTTCGCCGAGGCCCTGGCTAGCATGCACCAAGTCACTCATTGCTTCGGTGGCTTTGGTACTGGTAGGCGATATTATGTTTCTATGGTGATAATGTCATAGTTATTGTGTCATTTATTACTTTTACAACCATTATTGAGTTATGTGAAACTTTTTATAACATATTTTCGGCACTTTCACTGTTATTGGATATTATTGTGTCACTTTCACTCTTATTACTCTTCTTGTTATGAATTATTGTCACTCACTGTTATTATTGAGTTATTATTACTTGTTGTTGTTCCCTAAGCTGCCTGGCCGAACAGCCCCGAGTCCTTAAGGAAGGCCATGGCCACGGTCGGGCTTTCCCACAGAGCTCTCAAAGAGTGTAAATTGTGTTGTTGGCGTAATTGGTTGTGTGAAATGCAGTCTTCTATGATGTGTTTAATGGTATGGGGTGCTGTGTTACAACCCGGGCAGGTGTCGACGACGGAGTCATCCAGTCTCTTCTGATAGCTCAGAAGAGCTGGATGGTGTCCGCATCTCAGCCTGGCCAGGTGGACTCTGTCATTATTACTTGTTCTACATTTGTGTGTCACTTTCACTTACTAGGCTAGTCTACGCTAGGGTAGGCTAGGCTAGGCTAAGGTAGGCTAGGCTAGGCTAGGCTAGGCAAGCCAAGCGTACGGTACCGTACCCGCATCTTCACTAACCACTTCATCGTCAAAGTCACTCCCAAGTTCACGCAGTTCACTATATTCACGAGCACCGCATTCACCATCGTCATTATCCTAGTCATTATCGTCCTCATCGGTACTAATAAAGCCCAGAAACTCTAATCCATCCGCCACTTCACCCTCATCTTCACTAACCACTTGTTCTTCGTCAAAGTCACTCCTAAGTTCACTCAGTTCACTATATTCACTCAGTTCACTATATTCGCTTAGTTCTTCCAGAGTGTGTGCAACACCATCGGGACTAAGCACTGTTTTCTTGGTCGTTTTAGCCTTGCTTTTGTTAGGTGTACGGTACGCGGCGGCGGGCGGCGATTCGGACACAGCGATTTTTTTTTGGATTAGCTCCATCCATGTTGGATGCGTGACGAGAACTGATGCTGCATGTTAGTTTGTGCTTGGTGGCGCTGCGGTAGCCCACGCATAAAAAAAAATCCGCCCGTGCGATTTAAACCCTTTGATTTTGCCTCATATGAGACCTCCCGGACTCCTAACCAAAATACATCTTGCCTCATATGAGGCCTCCCGGATTCCATGGGTTAAGTCGGGACGTCGCATTACATTCTGCTGGGTACCCGCTCATGTGGTGATTCCTGGGAATGAGAGAGCAGATTCTTTGGCGAAACGGGCGTGTCAAGGCTTGCCGTCACCTTGCCTCGAGCGCCCCACAGACATTTTCCCCATTCTCCGTGAACGGGTATGGGCGGCTTGCCAGAGGGAGTGGTCGGCTATTGACACTAGTAATCATCTTCGCTCTCTTCAGACTATGGTTGATCGTTGGCCATCCTCACTTGACTTATGTAGCAGGAATCAAGTCGTCTTAACGCGCTTGCGCATCGGGCACACGCGGTATACGCATGGCCATCTTATGACTTCACCCCCGGACCCTCCGCCATATTGCCGACGTTGCCAAACCCGCATCACGGTTCGTCACATTCTCTGTGAGTGCCCATTGTATGAGCGGGAACGCCGACTTCATTTCCTTCCGTACCGATTCTATCCACGCTATCTTAGCTATTTCACCTTCGTTTACCTTCTCCCCTATCTGCCGGTACCTGACAGCGATTAATTTATTTCATGAAATCTGATTGACGTCTTTCATATACAGTCCATCCTCCTATAACACGAGCTCCTACAACGCGATCCTCCTTTAAGACGAGGGGGGGGGGTCCCGAATTACCTAAACCTCTTATAACCCGAGCCGAAAACATATAACGCGAAATGGCCTTGCCGAGTGCTTCAAATCCGGCGCTTCCTCTTACTGCGCGACCCCCCCCCCCACCTACAGCGCGACGGCAAGAGAAACTTCGGAGCTGGGTTGACGGCAAGCTGAAACATCTCACTCAACTTACTGTTTCTTCATTCTAATTTAATTTGGTATATTTGTTTATCCAAACATGATCTTATAATTTACTTGCCTATTATTAGGAAGTAGAGTAATAAGAGCCCACAGTAACGAATATCCAATTGTTGATAATAAATTTATGTCGGACAGTACGTTTGGTTAGATTTTGTCCACGAAACAACAACAAACCCCAGCTGTGACTATGCTATTTACCGATTGTATTTTCACATCAGAATTGCATTTATATAATCCTTATGATAATTAAATTGGCGGTGAATGTTATTCCGATGAAATGGAAGTTGTATAGCCTAGCCTATATATTTATTAAGCTAAAAAAATACGGAAAAGTGGCAAAATTGGGGGGCCCAGTCCCATATAGAATTATCTCCATTTAAAGTGTTATTCCTACAACGCGAAATACCTACAACACGAGGCGCAGTGCCGCCCCTAAAATCGCATTATAGGAGGATGGACTGTACAGTACCACCTTTCTTTACGTACCAATTCTATCCACTATCCTAGCAATTTCGTCACAGTTTACCTTCTTCCCTATTCACCAGTTCTTAAAAGCGTTTGATTTAATTCCGTAATATTTCCCTTCACCAGCCTTATGAGGGCTCCGGCCCAGTAGGCTGACAAATTCCATCTTTCTCTCTCTCTCTCTCTCAAGTGGCGGCGTCTCTTCCGTGGATTGACCTCCCTACTGCCAACTCTCGAGGTTGGCAGATTGGGAGCCAAAGCGTCACATTTTTCCTTTGCCCTCAGCTTTCCCTTCATAATTGCTAAGGAGCACAGGGTCTTGGGTGGGGCTTCGGTATCTCGGGCGTTTCCGCGCCCTCCTCGCCTCCTTGCCTGAGACCGGCTTCGGTCACCCAGGCTTTTTTGTGGTAGGCAGGGAGGGTTCTGTGGGGGCACTCGGTTATGGCCTTGGCCTTGCTCGGGGCCTTGGGGCTGTTCGACCAGGCAGCCTGGGGAACAGCAACAACAACAACCGCAGCGAGAGATGAACATACATTGACGGTGGCTTGTTTATAAAGCTTTCCAAAGTATTTCACATTGATACATGACTCAAAACAAGATTAAGACACTCGACCCCTTTTCAAATGCTACATTATCAAAGGAATTTGATGCTTTAATGAAGCATTGTCCTTCTATCAGTACAATAATACCAGTGGCATGTGAGTGTGGGAATCCTGTTGTCTATAAATACTCCGAATACAGTGTTTTTATGAACCACAAATTTGCGAGTTAAATCGGAATTTTTGGTTATTAAACTTATCCTGAGCTGAGATAAACCTAACCGAAGCTAATCCAATCTACCCAAACCAGTGTACAAACCAAATCCCTCCTCCCCCCAAATGATAACACAACAGAAATACAATCAATTAAATACGCACTGGCAACAACTCCAACATAACCATCATAAACACATACATCCCTCCCCAAACATCCCCTACAGTACCAAATGAATACAGACCACACTTACAACACATCACAAACACCCCACACACCCCACACATCATCCTGGGTGGTGACTTCAACGCCAAGACGTCGGCCTGGTTTGTCGACAACCCCGACACAGACAGAGGGCTGGTACTACAAAACCAAACCGATAACCTCATCATCCTTAACGACATCCATCAACATACCCATATTCCTCACCAAGCCTTCTATAACCCATCATCTCCTGACATCACCTTTTGCTCCCCAGAACTCGCCCCCACAACATCCTGGAGGGTGGTCAGAACCTTAGGCTCTGACCACCTCCCGATCATTATCACCACCAAAACCAGACTCACCCCAGCTAGCCACAAACACACATACACCAATTATAAAAGAGCTAACTGGGAAGCATTCACAAATGAGACCGAACAACACTTCACAACTCTAAACAGTACACCCATCACTAACATCAACAATGCTGTACACATACTCAATAAAACTATCCAAAACGCTGACAAGAAACACATTCCAAGAGGTAACAGGAAAAGACACAACCCCAACTTCACACCAGAAATTCAAAACCTCATCAGACAACGCGACATACTGAAACACTCCCCAGCACCCCACACACAAGACATCACACAACAAATTCAAGCACTCAACACCCAAACTAACAACAAAATACAAGAACAACAAAAACTAAATTGGAATAACTTCCTACAAACACTTGATCACAAAACAAACCCCAAAAAACTCTACAAAACACTAAACAGCATCACACTTTCCAACAGCAACACAACACAATCACATGCTGCAATCACAACAACAGACTCTACTCCTTCATGTAAACAACAAGCAAACACTCTCATCAATCACTTTTCACATGTCAGCCACCTAAAACCTCACAAAGACGACCGACGTGTCATCCGACGTAAGAGACAATTCCCCACAGACCCTGACTATACACCCTTCACCAATCACCAGACAAAGCATATAATCAGCAATCTCAAGCACTCACCCGCCTGTGGCCTAGACAACATAAGCAACATACACCTCAGACACCTGGGACCACAAGGCATACAAGCACTCACTAACATATCAAACTACAGCTATTCACACAACACAATACCAGACATTTGGAAGCATGGTATCATCATCACATTCCCCAAACCCAACAAAGACCCCACGCTACCCTCCTCGCACCGCCCCATCACACTTCTTTGCTCCCCCTCCAAAGTCATGGAACGCCTAGTATTACAACTAATTACACCTGACCTACCCCTAGCTCCAACACAACATGGCTTTAGGCCACTGCACTCCACAAACACTCTTCTCACAGACCTTACACAAAGAGCTTTCGACGGCATCAACTCAGCTAGACCACCACACAGATCACTATTAGCCACACTCGACATTAGTAAAGCCTTCGATGCCATCCCCCGCCACAACCTAACAAACAAAATCTACAACACAAACATGCACAACAACACAAAAAGGTGGCTGGCCAACTTCCTAGCAGGCAGATGTGCACACGTATCTTTTGCCGGTCAGTCATCTAAAATCAGAAACTTTCCGAACGGAGTCCCACAAGGATCCGTCCTATCGCCCGCACTCTTCAATCTGTACATGCACGATATAACTACACCCAATACGCCCCAAATAAACTTAGCCTCCTATGCAGATGACATAACACTCACATGCACACACCATGACCCAAAAAGATCAACAGATCTCCTTCAACCCTATCCATGGTTGGTGCACTACAAACAGACTTAATCTAGCCCCAGCCAAATCCACCGCAACCCTGCTCACAAGTTGGACAGGAGAACACGAATACATCCCTCAACTCACTATAAACAACACACCCCTAACACATACACACACACCCAAAATCCTAGGAGTAACATATGATACTCATATGACATTCAAACAGCACACCACAAACATTAAAAAGAAACTGACACCCAGACTTAATGCCCTCAGGTCACTTGCTCACACAAAATTTGGACACAACAAAGAAACTACCACCACAGTATATAAACAATACATAAGATCATTGATGGAATACGCAAGCCCAGCCTGGGCTTCAACCTAGCTGAAACACATCATAAGACCTTACAGACTATTCAAAACAAAGCCCTGAAGATCATTACAGGCTGCACAGCTACTTCACCCACAGATCACCTACATCAAGAAACCAAAATTCTCAAAGTCAAAGACCATCTGGACATGAGAGGCACTCAATTCCTGGCAGCAGCCTCCACGAACCAAGACCACCCACTAAACTACATGGCAACACACCCACAGACACCAAGAAATATCAAAACAACAACCAGCACACGGTATCACACACAATTATTGTCCTCTCTCCCTCCCTGCCCACCCCGAACCAACTTCCAGAAGCACATCCATACTCATATCTCTCACCGATCCATCCACTCACTCACAGACAACACTCAGCTGCATGCACGACCTCCCGAAATCCATCCTTCCGAATCCTCCCTTCCTCGCGAGGACAGAGTCCACCTGGCCAGGCTGAGATGCGGACACCATCCAGCTCTCCTGAGCTATCAGAAGAGACTGGATGACTCCGTTGTCGACGCCTGCCCGGGATGTAACACAGCACCCCATACCATTAAACACATCATAGAAGACTGCATTTCACACAACCACTTACGCCAACAACACAATCTACACTCAATGAGAGCTCTGTGGGAAAGCCCGATCGTGGCCATGGCCTTTCTCAGGGACTCGGGGCTGTTCGGCCAGGCAGCTTAGGGAACAACAACAACAACAACAACAACCCAAGCCTAATCTACCATAATCTGTCCTAATTTACCTAACCTAACTTAAAAACAATGCATAATGGTGAGAAATAAAGAGCAACTCTTATGGAAGTACTGTTAATACACTGCAATCATTGATCCAAGAATTGTAAACAAACTGTACGCTATATTCGTTCGATAAAGATGTGCCAAATTATAGGTTTGACTCCTGTAAGGAGATTAGGAAAACCTAATATTTAGTAGTGGCCCCGTAATCATTGACGAACATGCCTATTACATAAGGCATCCTCTTCAAACACTAATCCGCCGTAGTTTGAATCTACCGCGCAGAGCATTTAAAAACTGAGGAGCCTTCATCATGAGCGCACGCGACCTCACTCATGGCTTCAGTCATTATGAATTGGGTTCTCACTACGAAAAAACTTCGTAAAAAATAAAAACAAAAAGAAAATAAGAATAACTATCCAATAAGCTTTCCATCATATCGTGGATGTACTTGTGTGGATTTCTGACCAGACGCTGAATCAGGCGTCATTCCTCCTTCACTGACATATCAAGTAAACCAAAATCCTTAATACATCAACGAATGGGAAGGGGACGGTCGGGAGGGCCCCAGTCGTCAATGATTACGGGGCCACTACTAAATATTAGGTTTTCCTAATCTCCTTACAGGAGTCAAACCTATAATTTATTAGTGGCCCCTCCATCATTGACGAACATGCCTGATATCTAAGACTGGAGGGGGACATTCGTAATCATATCATAACTCTAGAAAAGCAGATAATAAAAACAACCACATAGTATTCTTACTTTTGAAAAATTTATTTAATACGGCGTAGGCCGGAAATATACAAGAAAAAGGGGGTTCAGGCAGGTGCGTGCTTCAAAGAAGCCTGCCTGACAAAAATAGGTAACCCTGAAGATTCTGAACACAGATCTGTAGTTACAAAAGGCACCCCACTCAACGAGTGGTGACAATAATAAGTTATAAGTTTATATGTGCACATCATAAACCCCAAAATACATGTGGAGATCAATTGCTAATGAACTCCATTGAACTAATGTTACATTGCTTTCGCAGCTAAAACTACTATAACAACACCGTTGTTTTGTACTAAACTTTGTACTAGCACAAATTCTCTCAGAGAAATTTTCATATCACATTTCAACCTTAAATTGTATCACAGTTCTCATACTCCGGCGGGGTCTAGGGTGTCCTATGTCAACTGACTGCACCCCCCCCCCTTTCCTTGAAAATAAACATAAGTGACTGCAGGGCCACCTAGACCCTCTGCCTTAAAGCTATACATGGTAAGGAAGGTTTGTCTAGAGCAACTGACAAGTATCTAGAGAGAAACGTATGATTAGACGCCCACAACTGTGTGGACGCAATATCTTCAACTGAAAAGTTTTTCAGGAAACGTAAAGAGGCCGCCCACTTGCGTAAATCGTGGGCCCTACCCACAACGCCGGGATTACTCTCTTTAATGACTTCTACTAGAAGAGAGGCTAATCGCCGTTTAAGTAAGCGTTTACCCGTACTCGCTACCCATAAAGCACCTTGGGGGTTATGAGGAGCTATTCTTAAATATTTGGTTAGAGCTTGCACTGGACATAAATTATGATGCACCTTTCCCCTTTTTAACGCCGGCACCGTGAATTCAGAAAACACGTGTGCACTATGCTCATTCTTGGCTACAAACGCCGGGGAGGGTGCAATGGAAATTGAATCATTAAGTCTACCAAACCTAAGACAATTAGGTGTGTTGCTCATCGCCGCCAGCTCAGACACTCTGTTTCCGGTGGCCAAAGCCAAAAGGAAAACTGCCTTCTTTAAGATTAAAGCAAAGTCTGCAGTATTTTGATACAGACGAGAATGAAGTAAAGACAAAGCTTTGTCCAGAGACCAAGTAGGCATGAGCTGACGGGGAGGTGGGCGGAGTTTAAAACACGCTCTCATAAATCCTGTTTCCTCCGCCACCGGTATGGATAGACCTGTAAGGTCGAAAAAGGGCACTCTAATCGCAGTTAAGTGATTCTTCAAAGTAACCACAGATAAACGTTTCTGCTCAAACAGATAGTTCAAGTAATTAAAAACCAATGCCACTGAGGGTACAGTTTGTTCCGTTCTAACAATCCAAGAAGTAAAGCTTTCCAATGAGATTGATATTGTCGCTTAGTAGACTGAGTATATTGATTGAGCAATTTATTGGTCACATCCCTACCGTATGGTGCTAGCCACTTGGCCTCCTGAATGTCCATAATGCAAAAGTCAGCGAGGTCTCTAGGTTGCCAATCGTGTCTAAGTGGAAGTACCCGACCGGGAGCGATACCGGGTCCGGGCACCACATTATTAACTGCTGGCACCACACCTGCGCCGGCCACAGGGGCGCGATTAGCGAGACTAAGCCTCGATAAACTCGTAGTTTGTTCACTACGTGGCACATTAGTGACGCATCTGGCGGTGGAAACAGATAGATGGAGCTCCATCTGTTCCAGTCTGTCACTAGGGCGTCTGGCCCCCCTGCCGGCGTTATCGTCCGGCGGGTGAGGTATAGAGGGAGCTTGTGAGTCTCCTCGGACGCAAAAAGATCCACTTGTGGATGGGAGAGCTTCGCAATCATTAGGTCGAAAATGGGTTGCTTGAGCTCCCATTCTACTGTCGTGCTCTGTCTCCGGGACAGAGCGTCTGCCCAGACGTTCGCTACGCCTGGGAGATAAGATGCGTGAAGATAAATATCTAGACTGGTGGCTAGAACAAAAATCTCTTCCGACACGAGTAGCAACTTCCTTGACCTCGTTGACCCTTGTTTCTGAATACAGTGAACTGCATTCAGATTGTCCATTCTGAAGGCCACTGACTTGCCCCGTAACGCCGGGCCGTGAGCCTGAAGGAAATACAATGGGACTAGTAACTCTTTGACATTTATGTGAGCGATTTCTAAGTGGGACCAAAGTCCCTGACCCTGGTGCCCCTGATTTGACTGAAATCCCCACCCTATGGTGCCTGACGCATCCGTGTCTACCCATACCGTTGGAGGAGGAGAGGTCCATGACATGATTGAGTGCAATGTTTCCCTCTTCGCCCAGACCGCTAGTAAGGTGTGGATTAATTTTGGTATGGGCCATAATTTTCCCGCCAGTAAGAGTGGGAAATATTTGTTGCCCTCCAATATTAATCGTTTTACTTTCAACCGGCCCAACTTGACAGTTAGCTGAATCCAGTTGAGAGAGCCGACCAGAGACTCCCAGACTCTTCGTGTCGTAGTCAGACTGTGAAGAAACCTGAACAGTTTCCTGCGAAACCTGTTGCGATTGTCCACACTCTGACTCAGAGTGAGAGCGGCGGTGTCCCAGACCAGCCCTATCCACTGAATTACTCTTGAGGGAACAAGGTTTGACTTTACCAGATTTACCTTGAAGCCTAGAGTTTTGACATGATTTAAAATGATATTGACATGTTTTATGCATAATTGTTGTGTCTCTGCCACCACCAGCCAGTCGTCTAGATACCACAACACTCTGATTCCCTGTTTTAACAATGGCATCAGGGCTTGCCTGACTAGTTTTGTGAATAATCGAGGTGCTAGGTTCAAACCGAACGGCATCCTCTGAAAAACAAAATTTTGGTGCCTGATCCTCAAGGCCAGAAACCTTTGAAATCTTTTGTTGACCGACACGTGCCAATAGGCGTCTGTCAGGTCTAGGGAACACATCCAGCCACCCGGCGGAAGTGTTAGCCTGATTTGATGAACTGTTAACATTCTGAAAGACTCGTTGTAAATGTGAAGATTCAGATACGACAGGTCTACGACCGGCCTCATCTGAACACTGTCCCGTTTGGGAACCAAAAACAGTTTTGACGTGAATACAGGGTAATCTGGGGGTACCGGGATGATGACATTCTTGGCAATCATCTCCTGGACCAGCAGCTCCACCTCTAATGAAACACAATTTGCCGTTGTCGGCTGACGTAAGCGAGGTCGCCGGAGCCACTGCCAAGTGATGCCTTTGCGTGCCACCATCCGTGCCCAGGTTTTTAACGGCCATGCTTGGTGACACGTTCGGAACGACCCCGTTAGCAGACAAGGGTTCGCCGGCTGTACTTCCTTCGGATCCTCCGGCTCTAAGGTAGGCACTGGGAGTGAGAAAGACTTTAGTTTTTTGATGGTGGGTTTGGTGGTGTTGGCCGCTTCGCCGGCTGGCTGGTGTGGGCCGAAGACTGGCCCTGACCCGGCTTATACTGGCCGCGTCCCCTCTGTCCTGAAAACCCTCTCTGTCTATGCCTGAACTGACCCAGGGGGGATTGGGAGGACTTAGGCGGAAACGGCTTAGAACCCCCTGGCTGAGCTTTAGTAGGAGGCTTAGGTTTGGGGAAGTTAAATGCGGGTTTCTTAGCCTGTGCGGGACTGTGCTTTACGGCCTGTGCCATGTTAAACACTGTTCGCCATACATCAGGGGACATTAAAGAAGGTGTAAGTACTGGGGACATTACCACCTGGTTAGCAATGCGATCAGGCAGCTTGCGAACTAATGACATTCTAAGATCCTGTCGTGCTCGCACCGCCTCAAGTAAGGCTGTGCGTATGTCACCTAAGGATTGAATTGACGACTGAAGAATCAGACGCCGGGATAATTCAACTGATCTTCGAGCATCCGCGTCTGCGATTGCCTGAGTAGACCTGAGTAAAGACTTAGCCACCTGTTGAGAAACTATGTACTGTGAAAACAGGCGGAAAGCTTTTCCCCTTAGCCTAAATTCTCTGTCTAGGTGAGAAGGGGTAGGGGTAATGAATGGTTCCTTTAGTTCACAAAGATTAATCTTAGGGGCAGCTAAAAAGGAAAATAAAGCTGACGGAACTCCGCCGGCAGAACCTACCGGCATTGAGAACCATGAATGTGTATCCTGAGGGATCTGGTGGGAAGATTTAGAAGTGAAAGTGGTTGCAAAGTTCTGAGCCTCTACCTCCCAATCCACCCAAGGTCCTGGTCCTAACTGTCCCACCTTCAACACTGGATTAGCTGTCTCGTCTGTGACGGTCTGTAAATCTAGTTCAGGAGTAATAGCCAACAGAGCCTTAATATCATTAAACCCATCCAGCTTAGACCAGTCTGAAAAAAGTTTTGAAGCTGAGGCAGGGGGTAAAGCAGGCTTAGATGCATAAACAAAATAATCCTGATAATAATAACTAGGTATAGCCTTGATATTTACATCCAAAACATTACCCAAGGCATCCAATGCCCTTAATTTCTTAGACTTATTTCCCTGGATAAACCACTCACGTGGTACCGGGAGTTCCCCTGACAAGGTAGGCTGGGCAAGCTCTGGCTTAGAGGGGTTCAAAGGGACCCATGACTCGTCTGGCCCATAAAGCAGGGGCATAGCTACCTTTCTAAGAGGCGCTTTGTCTAGAGGGGGTGGATTAACATCCGTAATGACCCTGACATTTGACGTAGTGAATGCCGCCGTAGCTGGCTTAGAGCTCCCTGCCGGTGACAGAGTAGGAGGGTTAGGAATCTTAGATAAATCGATTGACGTTATCAGAGGCCGTACCGCAGAACCTGTCAAGGGAGCCCCCAAGTCCATTGTGGGGTTTTCTCGTTGTTGATTAAAGAATTTTGATAGAGCATGAGTAAGTAACCCATCAATTTCTTGTGCTGTAACAAACTGGTTAGGTGCAGAACTTTCAGGTGAATTAGTATTATCATGGGCGGCGTCCAGGCCTGAGCCTGACCCTTGTCCTTCCCTATCTGAAATTAATGACACTTCATCTTGTTCCTCCCGATCCTCCTGAGAAGACCCCGCCGAGGCAGGGGCACCTTGTTTCCAAGATAAATCAGGGATAGAGGATGGGGTCGCCGCGTCCCTGTGGACATCGGCTACTGTGTGACTCGTATGAGTCGGACGTGGATGGACAGACCCTGGCTGAGCAAAACGCCAAACACCGAGGCTCTGGCCTACGCTCTCTTGAGAGTCTGAAACATTCTCAATTATTGAATATCCTGAACTCTCCATTTCTAGGGTTAAAATATCAATAGGTAAATCTTGTTTAGGGACAGGCGCTTCACTATACTCTGAGGCTGTAACAGAAACATTGTCAGGTGTAGAGGTACGATGAGATGCACTAGACTTAGAAGAATGTCGAGAGGACTTCTTATGGGAATCCTTTTTGGAGGATTTGTGGCTACGGTGTGACCGCGAACTGGACCTAGGTTTGGAAGAATCACCACCATGGTCCCTGGGGGAAGCTTCAGTCTTGCACTTCTTACTAGCCGGGGAAGAGGCCCGACTTGAAGACCGTTGTCTGAGGGGAGACCTTGACCTCGATCTCGCCTGCGACGAGGAGGTGGCTGCCGGGGGAGTAGGCTCTCTCGGGCGTTTAAACGTCTCCACAGACGATACAGAATCCTGGCTAGTCTCTGTCGGCTTAAAACCCCTTACTCTAGAGGTACGTTTAGGGGGAGGGTGCTCTGACAGCAACTTATCCCAAAGTGGGACGTTGTCACATTGAAGTGACTTATGTGCGACAATGGTAGTGTAGGCCGACATTTGTTGTCTGACCTCTCTCAACGCTACCGCCGCGGTCTTGTCATTGTCACACAGGACTTTATTGGTTAATTGGGAGCAAAAGAACAATTACGTGTAACCCAGAGACCCCTTGAACGGTCTAGACATCTAACACACCTTATGCAAAGGGTATGTGCAAAAATTGGGATACCCGCGCAAGTAGGGGTAATGCACAGGGCAAAAACTGGGGTGACATTAGCCATGACAGAGACTGGTGAGAGGAACTACCGCCGGGTCTGTATTGGTCCGCCGGAGCTCAGCTCTGGAAAAATAAAGAAAATTTCCAGGAATTAATGCTCATAAGGTTAACCCAAGTGTTCGCATACAAGTGTTAATAACCCGCCGGGTAACGGGATGCAAAGACACAGCTAACACATCTCGCCACGCGGCTGGGTATAAAGAGGCTAAACAAGTCTTCTTAGCTAAGAACATGAAGAATACCCTCTGATATAATGGTCCAGTATGGCACTAATAGTCTGTAGGAGGTGGTGACTGTCTCAAGATTCAATTTTGTAACAAAGCCCCCCCTCATAAAGACGCCGGCCCTTGAAATATTTTAGTAGAATAGCCCAGGGCAGGAATATACGAGATCTGATTTTTTAACGAATTGTCCCAAACGATCGTCGTAAAATTAGAAGGCGGCGATACTGAAAGTATCACCCAATTAAGGTTAATCGAAATTGAATTTGTTTATAAATTCCTTAGTTCCTTTACTTAGGGACACCCGCCGGGTGTGGAAATCGATTTGGTTAAACCTCACTGATCCTTCAAATGCCGTAAGAGTAAAGGCAGCGATACACAGAGTATCACTCACATGGATTGGTTAACTATAAGAGACCTAAGTCGTTTTATCCCACCCTGCTAAGGTGCACCCGCCGGGTGAGAAGTCTAAAAGTTAACCCCACAAGTTCCTGACCCCACTACTTTGTAAAAGATCGCCGGGGAGGAACGCCTAAACAACAGCTAGGTTTTCCCCGTGGTTTGTCGTAAACCAGGTAGAAAAAACCTATAAAAAACGAGTGTTCTCACGAACGTCGTTTCTTTATATATAACTAAATATATATATGTAAGGATGGGTACAGCCATCCCGCCGGAATTAAAGGAGGCCTGAAACCAGGCACCCACAGATACGCAGTCCTGGAGAGCCACAGACACCTCCCCTCGCCGGGGAACCAGCCAGTGTTAACAACCACGTGTGGCCTAACACTGCTCATCGGTCAGGTTTTTTCACGGTGAAACCGAGAAAAACCCGCCGGAAGGCAAACCCCACCCTGAACAGACACCATCTGAACAATACGACACGAGGAGAGACACGCACGACTAACCAAGGTCACAACATAATCCGTGGAATTAGCCAATACACAACTAAACCAGGAAACAAATATAGTCCGAGGAATTAGCCAATACACAACTAAAACCCGGATACACATGACACAGTAGGGCATATTTATAAAATAAATAATAACACTAGACATGTGGCAAAGCTACGAGCGGCTGGCTAGGCCTAGGTAGACGGCATGAAAATAGTTGAAATATAAACACACACTGGAATATCACAACAGGAACCACCGCCAACACACCACCGAAGCGATAACTTCCCAACCCCGGGAAGCCTGACACGGACCCAGAAAAAACTTCACAAAGTGAAGAAAAATACGCTGGGAACGTCAGCAAACACACAGCTTACCTCATCAGAAGGATAAAAGGCAGCAATAATTAACGCGTAATGAAAGCCGCCTGCATCACCAACTAAACCAAACTGTGAAAAGTTCACGTGTCCACAACAGGACCACGAGGGTACATCCGAAATAGATGCCCCATACATACGACCCAAAATACATTGCACTGCGGGCAACCAGCCCAGGACACTCCTGCTACGCCTATCCTAACCTTACTCGATACATCCCAGAGTAAACAAATGAGAAAAAACTCACTAGGGACGCCACGAATGCGGAACCAGCGGAGCCTGAAAGGAACGTCCGGGCAGGCTGAGCGCAGAGCAAAGAAGGAGGAATGACGCCTGATTCAGCGTCTGGTCAGAAATCCACACAAGTACATCCACGATATGATGGAAAGCTTATTGGATAGTTATTCTTATTTTCTTTTTGTTTTTATTTTTTACGAAGTTTTTTCGTAGTGAGAACCCAATTCATAATGACTGAAGCCATGAGTGAGGTCGCGTGCGCTCATGATGAAGGCTCCTCAGTTTTTTAAATGCTCTGCGCGGTAGATTCAAACTACGGCGGATTAGTGTTTGAAGAGGATGCCTTATGTAATAGGCATGTTCGTCAATGATGGAGGGGCCACTAATAAATATCAGCATTATAGTTGAAAATAGCATACAGAAGTTGACATGATTGCATACTGTAACCAAATTTGTTAATCACAGGAATGTAGACAAAAAATGACTAGTTTTCTGGTGGTAGTTTTAAAATCGCCGGGCTCCTATTCTCCTGTAATATTGTACCTTGGTTGGTTGGTATGGCTGTCTAGTTGACCACTTGCGAGTTTCAGCCTATAAGGAAGTTGGAGCTGTAGACCGATATTGAACAGAAATACACTAATAATGTAGGTATATAATGGATAAAAAGTATGTTAATTTGGTTTTATTTTGCAAGTTTTACATTATAATTTATATAAGCACTACTGTACAACCGCAATTGTTCTGTTAATTCTGTTAATTATGTGGAAGACGAGAAATCTCGGAATGAAAGTAAAAAGTGCAATGTATCGAGTAATTGTTGTGCCAACAGTGATGTATGGGGCTGAGACATGGGCTCTGAAGAAAAAGGAGAGAAGAAAGCTGGATGTGATGGAGATGAGCTGCTTGAGGAGTATGTGTGGAGTTACTCGGAGGAATGAAGAGATATGTAGGAGAATGGGGCAGCAGGAACATTTGTCAGCCAGAGTGGACAGAAGGGTGCTGAGCTGGTATGGTCATGTTGAACGAATGGGAGATGAAAGGCTTACAAAGAGAATATATGAGTCAGATACAAGGGGAGATAGAAGGGCAGGAAGACCCCCATTGAGATGGAGAGACTGTGTAAGACAAGCTTTGGATGATAGAGGAATGACTATAGATCAGGCAAAGGAAGTGGTAATAAACAGGAATGAATGGAGAATGCATGTGAACACGTGGTCATTTGGAGTAAGGGGTCGGGCGCAAGTTGGACTAGATAATAGTCCATCAGGCGCCTGGCCCGGGGAGACGATTAATATGAAGGGTGCGCCTGGAAGTGTGGTGGGCGGGCTTGTGGCTTTGGCTCTGCATGTCTGCCTGCCGAGATCGGAGCCTCTCCGGGTGGTCAGGGGCCGGGGGAGTGCTGGAGCGACCTTGGTGACCCTGGTCTCTGGGTATTCTCCTGGGTGACCTAGATGTGGATGAATTTTGTGTTTTGCCTGTGTTTGTTCTTTGTTTTGTATTGTGTTCTGTGTTTTCCCTGTTCTTGCTCTGTCTTGAGTCGGCCACCCCCAAGAAAATTCGAACAAAAAAATAATAAAATAGAGGAAAACAAAAATATAAAATAGGAAAAGTGGGGATTGGGCCTGAGCATATAGATGATAGATAGATCGATGTCTACAGCTCCAACTTCCTTGTAGAACGAAACTCGCAAGTGGTCAATTGGCTGGCTGGCTGGCAGGGGTGAGTCAGTAAACAATTTCTACCTTACTTGTTGATGCAGGCAGCTGGTTGCATATATATGAGTGTGGAGGGTGGAAGAACTAAGGACTGTCCTAAGATTATGAGTTTGTCAGAAGTGATATTAGGGTAAGGTATATAAATGGAACTAATGATAATAGCCAATACTTTCAAAGCTTTAATTAAATAACACCCCGTTCTGAACATTAATCATCAATTACAAACCCCAATGTACTTGAATAAACTAATTAAAGCATATGGTCCTCGGGATTCCAACTCAGAGACCTTTATTAAATCATTCTGTACCGGCGAAGACTTATTAATTATATTCAGGCTACTGTTAAACTATTTTATTCTGTTTAATACTCCAGCAACTAACAGGCTTCGAACTATCTCACTTAATCCTTTTTATAACGGTACCACAGATCCTTATTAAACTACAGTACAGTATATAAAATTGTCTAAATATAGCTAGAATTAGATTAGTAATACGTCACCGGTACAGAAGGGGTTAACTGGATAATAATAATAAACAAAATAATAATAATAAAAACTATTTGTCTACAGCCTACTGGGCAAAAGCCCTCATAAGGCTGGGGGGGGGGGGGGGGGGGGTTTAACTGGAATGGGAGATAGATTTTCTAGATGTTTCATATGTATACATTGCAAAAATCAAATGAGAACTTTTGTGTACATGACACTGTTTGTTGTACCTGTATTTTTCTTATATAATGGCCAAGTATTGCTTAATCATTAACTTGCAAATACTGTATTTACATGTTAATTTTAAGTTGAGCAAGTGGCCAGCCAAATTTTGACATGCTTGTATTTTTATTTATAATAAGACATTTTAGGCAGATTGTACAGTATGTATCATTATATAGTATGCAGCCAGAATGTTATGATCTTTAATTGTTTCTTCTGTTACAGTACTGTATTGTTATAATGCTACACTACAGTATATACTTTGTTATAACCATATTAATAATTTCCTTGTACTGTATTACCCATCTATTGTAATAGTGTTCTAACAATGCCATGTTATAAGATGACATTTTTATTGCAAGACAGTATCTATAAAAGACTTTTACTACACTTCTCATGTTCATACTTTGTATTTTACTATTTTGTCTTATTGGAAGAAAGTTAAGTATAAAGTGATCTTTAACTTTTCCCTTTTTTTTTCTATAGATCTCGAAGTCGTTCACCGCGGTCGCCCCGACGTTCACCTCGTCGGTCACCCCCGAGGCCCGGCCAACGAACCTCTCCCAGGTCACCCCGTAGGTCACCAAAGGCTGTGGTGCGCCGCAAGAGGACCCCCGGCTCACGATCACCCTCACGCCGGGTACACAAACGCACATACTCCAGTAGTTACTCTAGGTCATCCTCCAGCAGTACTGGGTCATCATACTCCCGCAGCTACTCCTCATACTCCAGGTCCTCATCAGGGTCATCATCTTCCTCATACACAAGTTCTTCCTCTAGTTCCACCGGGTCTAGGAGGAGGAGGTCATACTCCCCAGCAGTCCATCGGCGGCCCAGGTCAGTGTCGGGGTCACCCAGGAGAGGGAGAGTCTCCAGGCGACCTCCTCCCCCGGCTGCTGGCCAGGCTCCTCCTCAGGTCAGGATGAAGCAAGTCACTCACCAGGAGACTACCAAAAAGTTGGTCACAAAGACGGTCAGTAATGTCGTTATAAAATCACGGAACACCGTGGCCAAGCTTCCTAAAATAAAGACTAAGGTGAAGATGAAGGATGGTGAACCAGTGGTGCGAAGGAAGGCCCGCACCCCAGTACCCACCCCGGCACCAGCCTACTACGATGATAACAAAATGGTTGTGGTGGAGGAGCCAGCAGAGTATCGAGGGCCAGGGACCCCACCTCCCCGTGGTGGTGGTGGTGTTGTTGTGGCTCCTGAGGGTCGTCACCTCCTAGACCCTCACCATTATAAGGTTGTACCACCAGACCACCCAGACTATCACAGACCACCACCACCACCACCCAGGGAGAGTCCAAGGTCAGAAGGGGAGGACACAGACTCAGATTCCTCGTCAGATGATGATGATGGACCTAGAAGAATGACCTTATCTGAGAGATTTGGCAAACTAGCCCAACTCAGCTCCCAACGGCAAGAATATGAAGGTGTGCGAATGAAGATTGTGAGGGAAGGTGGACAGGATAAGAAAGTATATTTGGAAGCCGGCAGACTTGGGTCCAGAACTCCCTCCCCTAGTGGTCGGAGTCGTGCTAATCATCCAGCACATGAACGGTGGCTGAAGGAGCACCAGACAGAATATCGGGAGTACCAGGAGCGTTATGGAGAGATCAGGCAATGGGACCCTCACCGTGATCTACCCCGGGAGCTGCCTCAGAACTGGGACGACGTACATGTAAGGTATCGCTACTATAAGGAGTCCGGTTACTTCGGAGACAGATCCATCACGCTGGATGACTACCTTAAGTGGGAGCAGTGGTGGTACCGCTATAGAGACTGGCTTGAGAAATGTGGGGGGACTCAGGATTTGGAGGAGAGAGATTGGGCTCAGTATCGCTCTGCTGGCTACGAGTATGAGGCTCGCACCACATCATCCACACAGGGACGGTGGGCCAGGAGGGAGCCATCCAGAGAAGCAGATGACAGAAAAAGAAGAAGATACTGAATTTACTAGTTATATTTTATCCTATCCTAATCCTTTTTCCTCAAACCCCTTCACTTCATCCTGCCTTCTGTGGGTCCTCAGTGAACTGAATTGAATACCCTTCCATTTAGTACGCTTGTAATCTGTGTGAGCGCTTTATAACACTATGTAATTTAATTTATAAGTGATATTATTTATTGGCAATATAATATTCTTGTACAGTAGTGCTTTAATTTTGAAGATATTTAGTATTATAATTTACATGGATTTACATAGATACACTGACCACACAGACCTTATGATCCCAGCGAGGTGGTCAGGACTTGATTCTAGTAGAGATAGCGAACCCGAGAGTAAGGGACAGTGGAAGGAAAGGATAGCAAAGAAGAAGGCCCTCTCGCGTAGGAGTAAAGCCGGTATCACACAAGAGCATTTACATTAACTTATCGGTACTACTAGTCTGGCATGTTATGAATTATACAAGTTTTGGCAACTTAATTAATCCATCTTCAGTCTTGTTTTCGTTACCAAAGCAAAAGATCCCAGGGGAATTGCCGGAAACATTTTTGGCCATCAACATTTTCACTAAAAGCTCTCGTGTGATACCCGTTTATGTTTGAATAAGTTGTCTGTTCCATTACACACACCATGAGCTGCCTCAGAGACCTCTCTCACTTCACACGTTTTTCCCAGATATTATTTTTATTGGCATAACTGTATATCATTGGCTTTGTAAAGGTGGCATCACACGGTCACGTACCCGATAATCCGTATCTGATTCTAAGTCTGGTATCCGTTTAATTGTTTAGTACTTCAGTACTTTCCGCAATTATTTATTAGTCTTATTGTTTAGTATTTCAGTACTGTATTTTATTTGTTTAACCCTTTCAGTACCGGGGATGTAATGTTGTTTTATTTCAGCTATATTTATACAATTTTATACAGTTCAGGAAGGATATGTGGTAGTTTAAAGGTGAATTGAGATACTGTACTTAGAAGCCTTTTAATTGTTGCATGTCCTTCTTAAGCTGAATAAAATCCCCTAATAATTGCTAAAATATAATGAAGAGTACGACCCAGTAGTGAAGGGGTTAATCTGTCTGAATTTGATACAGTGCCTCTGAGCCAAGGATTGGATACCTCATTTGACACCATTTTAAGAGAGCCCACCTCGCTTTTTTTTCTCTTTCTCTCCCTCTCTCTTTGGCTTGTATCCATTCGGCCCCATTCAGCCTACTGTTTTAAGACATTGACCCCCCATCCAGGTGTCAATATTTTCCTGGCGAGCGGTAGCGAGCCAGCATATATATATTTTTGTTTTGACAGCAAGCTATATTTGTACATTTTTCAATAGAAAAATATCTCCGGCGAAGCCGGATTTCTCTATACAGTGGTCCCTCGTGTTTAGCGGATTTCAGCTTGGCGAAACACAGTATTGGCGATAGGTTGGTTATGGTACCAGAATCCGAATTTGGCGCTTCAAATACACTTTTGGCGAGAATGCTGACGTCACGGAATGGCGTCGGCCCAGAATGCGCCGCCCGCAAGCTAGTCTCACCAGGCCTAACTCTAAATAATTCATTGTAAATAAAATCTGTTATCTATTATCTTT
This sequence comes from Paralithodes platypus, assembly GCA_032716605.1. Classification (NCBI taxonomy): domain Eukaryota; kingdom Metazoa; phylum Arthropoda; class Malacostraca; order Decapoda; family Lithodidae; genus Paralithodes; species Paralithodes platypus. The sequence goes on from CM064548.1 coordinate 58,658,143, forward strand.
TCTATTGCTGTTAATGTTTCATGTAGGCTACAGTAGAGCACCATATTGAGAGTTACTCTTAGGCCAAGGCTAGGCTATAGATAGGCTTAGGCCTACTCACAAAACCCTAACTGAGCTGCTTGGATAGCGAGAATATCCCAGGTATATTTCATAAACGTATATTAACAGAGTAATCTTGACCAAACCGATTTGTGAACCTCATATATCTTGCTTTGTTTATTGTGCCGAACAGTCTGCGACACACAAACACACACGCGCGCATCAGCTCACTCAGGGGCCCAATCGATAAATATAATTAATCAAAGAAGTGACCACGGATCCAAAACCAATTTCATTATTTTGCTCAATCGAAAAGCAGTTGGTATAGAAAATTCTAGTCTTCACCATTCACAAGGTAAAAGTGATTTATGCCTCCTGATATATATCTAAGCTAGGTTAGACCATTTCTTGGTCTGGCTAGCTAGTGACTTAGCAACTTGTTGCTAAGGTTATGTGGTTATTCCTTATCAATAAGACTATTCACAAGATAACAATGAATTCTGCTGCCTGATATACATCTAACCTAGGTTAGGTCAATTCTTTGTGGAGATATATAGGCTAGGCCTATGTCTTCTAGCAAAAATAGAGTAACCAGACGGCGCCGAGTGTGTCGGCGATCGACGATGCGCATGGCGGGCGGTTTGAAAAGGCCCAAAAGGGTGAACTCGGGCCTCGTCAAAGACTAATGGATAATTTTCCCATTTAAAGTACTATTCGCGTTTGGCGAAATTCACTTTTGGCGATGGTTTGGCTAGACTAATGAATTCGCTAAATGAGAGGGACCACTGTACAATGTTGGCTCGCTATTGCTCGCCAGGAAGAAATCGACTCCTGCATGGGGATAAACGTCTTAAAACAGTTGGGTGAATGGGGCCGAATGGATACAAGCCAGGGAAAGAGAGAGAAGGAGAGAAAGATAAAAAAAGCCGGTGACCCCCCTAATGACAATTACTGTAAAATATTGTCTTTTGATTATATTTGAGTGTTGCCTTACCTTTGCTTTCAGTAGCTCTCTACTTAACCATTTTCTCAAATTATATTAACTGCTTGTGTTTTAGTGCATTATCATTTTGCATATTTTAACCCATGGACTGTATAGGTCTTGATAGCGTAATGCATAAGTTCGCGGAATTTCGATGTGAGTATCCTAGGTTCGAGTCCTTGGAGTGCCACATGTATTTGTTGATTTCATTAATTGAGTTTAGAGGTGAAGTTGGTTGGTGGAAAAAACATAATAATTCAAACATGTGTAAAAATAACCCTTTAAAAACCATGCCAGTGCCGGGAAATGTCTGAAATTTGGGTGACACATAGAAAGTATTGGCATCTTTCCATACCACATCCTCCACTCCTTCCCCCCTTTATACCCCACCCTCTCCCTCCCTCAACTTGGCATTATATATTGCACAGATTCTAGCAGTTCATTGGTTAAAATACTAATTGTGTGACAACTAGGGTAGACTTGGCAATTCATCTGCAGTGGTCCAATTTGTATACTGTACATACTATTTGTATATCGATATACAGGTCTCCCTCGATATACGAGTGGGTTATGTTCCTGAAAACCCAGTCTTGACCCACAAAATCCGGGGGGAGGGGCTTCATATGATTCCGATCGCTGTGTCCGGGGCCCTTTTGGTACAGGCAAACTTCATAATTCAGTAGCTACTGATTGAGACCACCTAGAGCAGTCAATTTTATTGCAAATTGTAGAACTTTTTGTTATCTGTAGAATGCCATTGAGATGACATCGCTACAACGCATGGTTGCCGTGTTATGATGATCTTAGCAGCAATTTTTAGCCGCACATTTCGCCTCGTATGAGGCCTCCCGGATTCCTGCCAATTTTTTGTTTTGCCTCATATGAGGCCTCCCGGATTCCGAGGGTTAAATAGAAATATTGTACAATATAGCGAACCCTTAAGTTTAATGGGGTAAAGGGGGATGCGTTCTGGGACCAGCCAAAACCCAAACCGAATCACCTAAAAATCTTTAATAATATTGAAAATCTGTACATCGGATAGTGAGGGAAACCTGTATATACTAGCCCACAAAAAGATAGTTAACCCTTCCTCCCCGGGTGTCATTTTAATATGACACCACGAAATAAGGGCTGGTGCCCGGGTGTCCTTACCTGGACAGTAAGCTTGAAAGCCTATTCAGCTTGGTCTGAACGCCGTGCGTCCGACGCATGTAAACAAAGCCGATCGTTGCGTCACCGCACCTCCGAAAACAAGAAGGAGAAGACTCGTTTGTTATTGTATGTCTGTATGTCGTTGTTTCAGTAGTGAATAGATCGTCGTATTGCTAACATCGCCTGAAAATGCTCTCCACTAAAATTGTCATCACAACTGAACCAGTTGACTTAGAGAGCTCTACTCAACGCCAGTCTACAAATTGGAAACCGCACTACATTTATAGATGCGTGGGAAATTTCTAGCAGTTAAAATTAACCAAAATACGGTAGCCTAGGCCTAGACGTTTTTCGGCCAGATCGCCCGGGTAGCCCACCCTGTCCTTTGGAGATACAGCCCGGGCCAGGAGGGTTAAGGGGGGTCACCAGATTTTGTTTAATCTTTCTCTCCTTTTCTCTCTTTCCCGGCTTGTATCCATTCGGCCCCATTCAGCCCCATTCAGCCAACTGTTTTAAGACGTTTATCCCCATCCAGGTGTCGATATTTTCCTGGCGAGCGGTAGCGAGCCAGCATATATATATATATATTTTTTACAGCAAGCTAAATTTGTACATTTTTCGATAGAAAAATTTCTCTGGCTTAGCCGGATTTCTCCATACAATGCTGGCTTGCTATCGCTCGCCAGGAAGAAATTGACACCTGGATGGGGATAAATGTCTTAAAACAGTTGGCTGAATGGGGCCGAATGGATACAAGCCAGGGAAAGAGAGAAAAGAAGAGAAAGATAAAAAGAAGCCCGTGACCCCCCTTAAGTTCGATAAAAAGTTTAGTATGGAAATGGCCGATAGTCAAGAAACTTTACATTTTGGCACCAAAGTTATTAATCTAACGACTAATTTGTTATCAATATCGCAGACAGATCAGATCCCCCATAATATTAGTGGTATGTTTTCTAGATATTACTGTGTATATACATAATTTATATAGCTTTTGTAAAACCTGTCCATCACTATTTGAGGTAGCTTTTATATGGAGGTGATTGGAGCGCTGGTCTCTAATTGACCACTTGCGAGTTTCAGGCTATAAGGAAGTTGAAGCCGTAGACATCGATATTTTGCAGAATTACCGGCTAAAATACGGTTGTAGTACATTAATAAATACGTAAATCCTAAGTCAATATTCTTGTTATCTATCAGAAAGCTACATTATTTTTGCATTTTTTATTAATATCGATGTTTACAGCTCCAACTTCCTTCCCGAAACTTACAAGTGGTGAATTGTTGACGGTTCCAGGATGTGCTGAGAACTTTTTTTATCTGTCATATTTACTTGGTAACTTAAGGAGGGTGGGGTTTATTTTTTGGTCTATTTATTCATTTATTTATATATATATTATTTAGTATCCTCGATAGACCTTCATCTAGCTTAAACCCAAAACCCCTCTTCAAGATAAATTTGTACAGTTTTTGTTCGAAAAATGTCTCGGCCAATGGCCGGTTTCTCTTAAATTACAGGCTCGCTTGCGCTCGCGAGGAAAAAATCAATACCTAAATAGCATGAAAGGTTTTAATATTGACAAAGAAATGGGATGGAAGGTCTTGAAATCGCTGAAGCAATAGGGCTAACGTCTTAAAATCTCAAAACTAATTGGGCTAAACATGAGGGAGAAGGGGGTCCAGAAAAAACTTACTGTATTATTATCTCCCCTTAACACACACACAGCCAACTCGCCAACTTCTGTATGGTGGTCCGGTTAGTACGGGACTTTGTTGATGGTTGTTATTCTGGACCCCCTTCTCCCTCATGATTAGCCCCATTAGATTTTTAGATGTTCGCCCCTTTAGTTTGTCAATTTTAAGACCTTTCACCTAATTTCTCTGTGAGCAAAAGGAAAATTTGAAATAAAAGAACACAACACCACCACAGAGGGTGTACATCACTACATGAACAAGTTAATCTGTCTCCTAAGAACACAACACCACCACAGAGGGTGTACATCACTACATGAACAAGTTAATCTGTCTCCTAAGAACACAACACCACCACAGAGGGTGTACATCACTATATGAACAAGTTAATCTGTCTCCTAAGAACACAACACCACCACAGAGGGTGTACATCACTACATGAACAAGTTAATCTGTCTCCTAAGAACACAACACCACCACAGAGGGTGTACATCACTACATGAACAAGTTAATCTGTCTCCTAAGAACACAACACCACCACAGAGGGTGTACATCACTACATGAACAAGTTAATCTGTCTCCTAAGAACACAACACCACCACAGAGGGTGTACATCACTATATGAACAAGTTAATCTGTCTCCTAAGAACACAACACCACCACAGAGGGTGTACATCACTACATGAACAAGTTAATCTGTCTCCTAAGAACACAACACCACCACAGAGGGTGTACATCACTATATGAACAAGTTAATCTGTCTCCTAAGAACACAACACCACCACAGAGGGTGTACATCACTACATGAACAAGTTAATCTGTCTCCTAAGAACACAACACCACCACAGAGGGTGTACATCACTATATGAACAAGTTAATCTGTCTCCTAAGAACACAACACCACCACAGAGGGTGTACATCACTACATGAACAAGTTAATCTGTCTCCTAAGCAAATTAATCGCACAATATATGAGTAAGGGATTATGTCTCCCAAGCAAACTATACTCCGTTTCTTTTCAGCTGACGATAACTTGAAACCCTTAGCAGCTAATTTCTTGATACTTAATGGAAAAATGTCAAACTACTATGTCTCTGCATCAAGACCAAGTTTATATAATTAGCACCATATTTCCCTACAAAATCTTCAAAATAGCTGAGAAATCTTGATGGGACCTTTGCAATTTTCTTGTATTCCTTCTCATATTGATAGCGTAATGCTTAGTGCGCCGAATTTCAGTGAGTATCCTAGGTTCGAGTCCTTGGAGTACCACATATATTAATTATTTTCATTGATTTCATTAATTAGGTTTATTTGTAAATTAATTGGTGGGTTGGTGAATAAATATTAACCCCTTCTGTACCGGTGACGTCTCCAATTTTATTCCCCCTATTTTTAGACGATTTTATAAAGCTTAGGAAGGATATATGGTAGCTAAAAGGATTAATTGAGCAAGTCTGTACCTTGTAAATGGTAGAGATTCTTCCTAAGCTGAATAAAACTATCAAATAGTTACCAGAATATTATGAAAAATAAATAAATAAGTACATCACAGGTACAGAAGGGGTTAAAATTCTTCAAACAAAAAGATTCGGTTTGACATCCTGCATTGAATATTATGGACACGATTGATATGTTATACAGGTACTTCTAAAAAAACTAGCTTTAGCTTGATGCAATTGACACATAAATAAGTAATGTAATTATTTATTAATTATTTAAATGACATGGTAGTTTTAAATTGATGTGTTGAATTACACAGTATTTTAGACATTACTAATGTATCAAATTCTATACATATGAGTAATGATAGCAAGGAGTAAGTTATTTATTACATATTATTTGTATATTTTGTAACAGATTTATTAAGAACATAAGAAAATGTGAGTCTGCAGAAAGCCGATCGGCCCACACAAGGCAGATCCAGACTACAGTTGCCCACATCAATTATGTTCCTCATCGTGATCTTATGTATGAAAGTATAGTACAGTAGTATGAATGAATTGCGATTGTGTTTTTTATGATTATCAGTTGACTAATCAGATGAGTTAACCACTGCATAAGAAACTACACTGGTAATTCAATAGTGTGCATTATATTTCCTTGTACAAGATCACAGAGAGGAACAGAACTGGTGTAGGTAACTGTACATGACCATAACAACACTGTACTTGTTTATATTGTATGCAGCAACAATTAACACATTTGCAATTGTTTGTTTTTGTTTCATTTTCATAATAGAACTAAATATACAGTATATGTAATTCTGATCTGACATGTAGTGAGTTATGATATTTGGTTTAATTTCTGTTGAGGATTTGGTTGCTTCTGCCAATTTTGAACAATGCATTATAGTTTGTCCCCTAGGCTAACACAAATGCCTTCCCAAACTTACTTTAAACTAAAAAATGCCCACCCAGACCTCCTTCAATCTACAGTAAACTTGTAAATTTTTTCAATAGAATGGTGTCCCTTTCCGAAGGCCGATTTATTTTAAGTTATAGGCTCGCTATCACTTCATCATCATCAATATGACGCCCCGCTTCCAGAGAAAGCGCCCCAAAAGGGATGGCCATGGCAGAAACTGCCTCCAGGCTCCTAGACATGCCCCCACTGACCCACTCCACAGTGCCATTTCCACAAAGTGGATTATGACCCTTAGCACTGAAGGAGCAGTCCCTCACCTGGATGGCAGTTCCAACACTGTTTTGCTATTTTATTTTGCTATTTTATTACCCCGGGGGAGTGCTGGTCACCTTGGTGACCATGGTCTCTGGGTGACCTAGATGTGTGTAAATTTTGTATTTTGTCAGAGTTTGTTCGTTGTTCTGTCTTGTGTTTTGTGTTTTCCCGGTTCTTGCTCTGTCCTGAGTCGGCCACCCCCAAGAAAATCAAAACAAAAAAATAATAAAATAGAGTAAAATAGAAAATAAAAATAAAAATAGGAAAAGTTGGGATTGGGCCTGATGCCGCCTGAGCATATACATTCATACATACATACATTTACCCCAGTGGGGCCCTGGCTGGAAGCATCCCAAGCACAGGAATGTTATGATGATAGGAACCAGTGATCCAGTTAGTTAAGAGATATTAACCCTTTCACGCACATATGACGCAGAGGTTGCCAGATTAGCAATAGAAATAGAGTTCTCTCACTTATAATTACCTCTCCAAAATTAGTTTTCTGCCCACAGCTAACTCAAAGACAACTGCAGAGGTTGAAGTAACTAAACTAAAGGTTTCTAAATACCCCTGATGGTAACAAAGGCTTTAAAGTATCCCTAATAGGCTCAAAATCGCATCATATGTCGGAGAGGGTCAAGACATTTTACCCCATTAGTTAGGAGATAATTGGGGAGTGAGAGGCTAGGAATTGTCCTTCTGTTGCAAAATTCACCTACTAAACAGGATAGAGAAAGGGGCGAGGGAATGCAAAAGTGGTTCCAAACTCTTTAAGAATTGGAACTTTAAATGGTGTTTCTGTTCGGTCTCTGTCTCGAGTCGGCCACCCACAGCTATGGGGTATGTGCATGAGTATATACATACATAGTTTGTGGATAATATGACGCTTCACCCCATTCAGGTAAGGTCGTCATGGGTCCATAGCATTTGGCTGTGGGGTGAAATGCTTCTTCCGTACACATCCACAATGCGGTCTGATCTTCGGTGCTCCTGGTTCTGGTTACGAGTTGTTTGCATCTTGATTGCCAGCTTCATTGTGTTATGATGACTCCAAAATAGGATAGCTTCACCATGGAGGGTGTGTGGTGATGGGCTGGTCTATCCGAGTGAGAACTGAGCGATCTCTGCCATACCCATAGCTTACTCTGACTGTTCCTTTTACTTATATATCTTCTAGATCTCAAGTGGCGGCGTCTTTTCCGTGGATTGACCTCCCTACTGCCAACCTAGAAGTTGGCAGATTGGGAGCCAAAGTGTCAAATTTTTCCCTTACCCCTCAACTTTCCCTTCATAATTGCTGAGGGGCACAGGGCCTTGGGTGGGGCTTTGGTTTCCCAGGCGTTTCCGCACCCTCCTCAGCTCCCTGCCTTGGAGTGGCTTTGGTCACCCGGGCTTTGTTAGTGGTAAGCAGGGAGGATTTTGTGGGGGCACGCGTTTATGGCCTTGGCCTTGCTCGAGACCTTGGGGCTGTTTGGCCAGACAGCCTGGGGAACAACAACAACAACCATGGAGGGTGTGGCCCGTGTGGGAGCCTGACCACGTTACCAGAGGTGTTATGAACGGCTTGCTATGAGTCATTAGTCAGCTGGGTGTTACACTAAACAGCAACTCCTTTCAGGTGTCAAGATTTTTGGGCCTCCGGCCGGTACATTTTTCGATGGAAAGATGTACAAATTTAGCTTGAAGGGAGTCTGAGTGGGCATTTTTTTAGATTGAAAGAAGTATGGGAAGGCATTTTTGTTAGCTTGTTGGACAAAATAAATAAATTGTGCACACCTGAGCCGCTGAGCGCAGTCTAGCTAAGGTGGCATCAGGGTATATCAAAGAAAGTCTTAACCCGACCCTCGTGTCAAAACCTCAAATTGTGAACGTCGACACATCTTTTGTGCTAATCAAGAATAATAAAGGTACAAAAATAATACTTGCGTTAATATACAGACCTCCAGCTCAATCAGTGCAAACTGACCGAGAAATTTACGAACAAATTGCAGATGTAAGTAACTCACAAGATACCGTAAATTTTGGCGACTTTAATTTACCTGTGACCAAGTGGGGCGATACTCTTACTTCACACTCCGGACATGACTTGTATACGAACTTGCAAGAGAGTTCGCTTTATCAATTTGTTCGAACGCCGACCCGTGGTAATAACGTTCTTGACATTGTACTTGCAACAAAAGAAGAATTGATAGAGAATTTGAATGTTGGTGATGAATTCAGTAACAGCGACCATCGTACGATAACTTTCACTTTAAAGTTTACTAGTAACGAACCAAATAGTAGCATCGAAAAAGTCCCTAATTTCAAGAAAGCAAACTTCCATAAACTTAAAGCTATGTTTAAAGAAACTGACTGGAGCTTTTTAATTAACAATAACGACATAAATACATCTTGGAAGTTATTCGAAACCACTTACCTAAAAGCAGTGCAAGACTGCATACCATCGAAAATACGGCGTCCAGGCCATAATAATAAGCCCAAATGGTGGAATAAAGATATTTCAAACTGCCTGCTTGCTAAAAAATTTGCTAATGATAGATTAAAATCCTCACAAAATGACGAAGAACGGGTGAAATTTGTAGAGCTACGACGCAAAGCCAAAAAGTTAATTAAGCAAAGTAAAAAGACCTTAGAGTTACATATTGCGAATCAAAGTAAAACAAACCCGAAAGAATTCTATAGTTATATCAGAAAGAAAAAAGTAGTTACTTCAACTGTTGGACCGTTAGTCGATGAAAAAGGAGAATACACCAAAGACGAAGTACAAATGAGTAATGCCCTCAATACCTTCTTTGCATCAGTTTTTACAACAGAAGACCTCAGTGATATCCCTACACCATCGCCGATTCAGATTGATAATTCAGATGTTCTAAGCAATATCACCGTTACAGAGAGAGAAGTATTGAATTGTTTAGATAAACTCAAGGTAAATAAAACGCCAGGACCTGATACAATCTCGCCTAGAGTTCTAAAGGAAGCTAAGAATGAGCTCTCCAAACCACTGACATTACTATTCAATAAATCCTTGCAGTCTGGAACTATGCCTGATCAGTGGAAGCTAGCCAACGTAACACCGATATTCAAAAAAGGCAGCAAATCCCTACCCAGTAACTATCGTCCAATTAGCTTAACCTCAGTTGTATGTAAAATGCTAGAAACGGTCATACGAGACAGACTCGTAAATCACTTAGAGGAAAATAACATACTTAAAGATACTCAACACGGCTTTCGTAAAAAACGTTCCTGTTTAACAAACCTCTTAGACTTCTTCCACGATATCCTCAACCTCTACGATGAGAGTAAAGCTGTAGATATTATATACCTTGATTTTCAAAAGGCCTTTGACAAAGTTCCCCACAAACGTTTACTGCTAAAACTAAAAGCGCATGGAATACAAGACGGTGTGTTGAAATGGATAGAAAATTGGCTCAGCAACAGAAAGCAAAGGGTAGTCATAAACGGTAAGGCATCTAAATGGACCAATGTAAGTAGCGGGGTACCCCAGGGATCGGTACTAGGACCAATTCTCTTTCTAATTTACATCAACGACATAGATGAGGGTCTCACCTGCACAATCTCAAAATTTGCTGACGATACAAAAATTGCAAATAGCGTACTCTCAAAAGAACAAGTTGACGATATGCAACACAATCTAGATAAATTGTCATGTTGGGCCCAAATTTGGCAAATGAGTTTCAATGCGGATAAATGTAAAGTACTACATGTCGGATACCTAAATGAGAAAGCAAACTATTCGATGAATGGCACTCAGCTTAAGAATGTAAACAGAGAAACTGATCTGGGAGTAACAATATCGAGTAACCTAAAACCGAGTCAACAATGTTCAGAAGTTGTTAACCCGGGAGCTGCGGGGAGACTCTTAAGAGTTCCCCCGGCGCACTGCGGGGAGACTCTTAAGAGTCAGAGAAAAAAAAAATCAACTTTTGACATCGAAAAAAAAAAAAAATTTTTTTTTTTTTTTTTTTTTTTTGGCCCCTGGGCCATGCAAAATCTCAGTCCTCTACCTCCCCTCCTTCCCCACTTTCCTCCTCTCCTTCAGTTATCACCTATTTTCCCTGTTATTCCCTTATTCTGAGGTATATTTTCGTGCTAACATTAGAAATCCGATTGGAGGGTGTGGTCATCACTGATAGCAAGCGAGTGCAAGAGAGAGAGAGAGTATCGATCGACTGTGTCTCAGTGGCCTTGGGGGAAATTGGCGGGAAAGCAGATTGCCTCACCCATACATTATACAACTCGCGGGCTATATCTCCGATTTTGACCATCCAAACGCTGTTTTCACTCGTTTTATTGTTGTTTCAGGTTAATACCTTTATAATCAACCCATAATAGGCGCATATGGATAAGTATTAATGCTATTAATGGCACAATGAATATTTTAGTGACGGAAACACCTCAAATACGTCAGCACAGGGGGACGTTTCCAATTACCCCCATGCGCACTTCAGAGGTTAAGAAGGCAAACAAAATAATTGGCTTTATAGGCAGGTCATTTGAGCATAAATCCAAAGAAGTTATCCTAACCCTTTACAATTCCTTAGTCCGCCCTCTTCTGGAATACTGCGTTCAATCCTGGTGCCCTTATTACCAAAAAGATATAAACAAGCTAGAACGAGTTCAACGTAGAGTTACCAAAATGATACCTAGCCTAAAGAACAAACCATACGAAGAGCGTCTTAGAGAATTAAATCTATTTCCTTTAACCCAGCGCAGATTAAGAGGCGACTTAATTCAAGTGTTCAAAATCATCAAAGGCATCGACAATATGAACTGTAGTAAGTACTTCACTATCGACCAATCTAATTACACGCGGGGAAACGGTTGCAAAATTATTGGTAAATCTTTTAACTCGCACGAATCTAAGAATTTCTTCTTCAATCGAGTTGTCAACTTGTGGAATGGGCTTCCCTGAGACGTTATAGACTGCAGCACCGTTGATTCATTTAAATTCCGCCTAGACAAATATCTCGCATCAAACCCGCGACTGACTGCGTTTGTAAATGAATAACTTTATCCTCCCCTCAGTTACTAACCCATATGTCCCCTACTAACTTCCTAGTCCTGCCACGTTAGTGGCAGGGCAGTAGTTCCCTTTCCAATGTTCCCTTACCCCCTCTAAACCACTGTTTGGACACTTGATCCTCAGTGTTTTGGAGGACAAGCAGCCTAGAAGGGTCACTATATCTGTTGTTGCTTGATTTCCTTTGTACTCCTTTGTAGGGTAGGTTATATGTATCCGTTATCTTGTTCTTGTTCATAGCAATGATATTTTTAGTGATTTAGGAATCAAGCGCTATCATAAAATCTAATAGCTACTGTGCTACACATCCATTAGAATCAACCCCAAACTAAACCTTACAATGCTTTGTTATATCCCAAATACTTTAGTACAATACTAGAAGTGTGTGTGTGAGAGAGCGAGAGAGACGTTCCGGTCGAAGGCCAATTTCTAGTTACAGGCTCGCTATCGCTCGACCAGAGAAAAATTGACACCTGATTGGGGTGAAGCTTCAAATAGTTGCCAAGCTAATGGAATGAAAAGTCTCAAAATCTCCAAAGTAACAGAACAAGACAGGGAGATAAAAAAAAAAAAAAAAAAAAATTGGATCAAAATAAGGTAGTAGTCAAGATCACCAGTGCTTCAAAACTCGTGATGATAATTTGTGTGATGGTTCACTTTTTGGGCGATTTTTGCATGTATTAAGTGGGGATTGGGCCTGAGCATATAGAACAGAAATAGAATAGAATTAATTATTTTTCTAGTTTCCTCCCTAGACATCCATCAAATTTAAAAAAACATTCATTAGATCCCCCTTATAGATTAGTTTGTAAAATTCTTCCAACATTACAGGCTCACTATCGTTCGCCAGGGAAAAAATCGACACCTAAATAGCATGAAAGGTCTAAATATTGACGAAGAAATGGGGCGAAAGGTCTAAAATTCGACTAACTAATGGGGAAAACAACTTAACATCTGAAAACTAATGGGGCTAAACATGAGGGAGAAAGTGATCCAGAAAACCGGCCCATCCCCCCTTAACCTAAGAAGTGCGTATGGGGGGTATGAGACACCACAAGCGTGTGCGCACGTATTTGAGCTGTTCCCATCACTAACATCGTTATTTTATCATAAATATCGTTAATACCTATTCATATGCGCCTATTTTACCATTAATATGAAGATATTAACCAGTTACAACAATAAAACAAGTGGAAACAGCGTTTGGATGGTCAAAATCGGCGATAGAGGCCGGGAGTTACATAACCAAAGGCTGAGGCAGCCTCCCACTCCTCTACTCCTCCCCATGTCTGGAGAGACACTGTTGCGCAATACTCTCTCTCGCTCTTTCCCACGCTTGGTAACAATGATGACAACGCCCTGCTTGCAACTCGCTAATGTTAGCACGAAAATAGACCACAGAATAAGGGAATAACAGGGAAAATAGGTGATAACTGAAGGAGAGGGGGGGGGGGGGGGGAAGGAGGGGATGTGGAGGAGTGATATTTGGCATGGCCCAGGGGCAAACAAAAATAAAAAAATAAAAAATAAAGTTTTTTTGGGGTGTTTTAAATGGATTTTTTAGGCCCAGGATCTTAAGTCTTCCCGCAGTCGCCCGGGGAAACTCTTAAGAGTCTTCCCACACTTGCCGGGTTAAGCTTCAGTTCGGGTAACTCCATTATTCCTTATATTTTGGCTATTACTAGGTTTAATGCAGCTTAGGAAGGACGTCCAGTATTCAGAGAGGTGTATTATACTTCCGTTAATTCGTTGACTATCATATATCCAGCTTAGGAAGGACGTCTTCTAATCAGAGATGTATTATATATCTATTGTCATTTACTATCATAAATCCAGCTTAGGAAGGACGTTTACTAATCAGCGAGGAGTATTATTTCTATTAATTCTTTGACTATCATAAATCCAGCTTAGGAAGGAAGTCTACTAATAGGTGTATTATATTTCCATTTATTCGTTAACTATAATAAATCCGTCTTAAACAGAGTAAAATCGTCTAATGATAGCCAGAATAAAGAGCAAAATTATCTCACTAGTACTGAAAGGGTTAAATCCATATATTTGGTTTACAATTATACGTTTTCTATGCCAGGTCCTACCAAGATTATAAAAAGAAATGAGCACTTTGGAGCTGAGCGATAATTTATGAAAACGGGCATTTGATACCACGCTGTTTTTCAAAGATGATCGTGTATTTCTAACTATTTCGTTTTCTATGCCAGGTCAAACCAAGATTACGTGAAATGAGCACTTTGGAACTGAGCGATAATTAATGAAGAAAGGCATTTGATACAACGCAGTTTTTCAAATATATTCGTGCATTTCTTTGTATTACATTCAAGGGTTCGAGATTCGCTGTAGAAAGAGAACGGCTATTTTGTTGACTCCTTGAGGATTATAAAGCCTTTTGATCGTTTATTCTGGCCATCATTAGACGATTTTATACAGCTTAGGAAGGATCTGAGGGAATCAAAAGAGTAAAGACTATTTCAAGTAACCCTCTGGCTTTCACACACCCTTCCTAATCTGACTAATATTGTCTAACAACAGCCGGAAGGAACCAAAATGGCGTCGGTTAGCCGATTTCCGTTACTGGGGGGTCTTGGGTGGGGAGGTTAATAGTTAAGGGGGGATTTGTTATTTTTTTTAGATTCCCTTAGTTAACCCCTTCAGCACCATGACGCCTTTTTACCTTTGATTCTGGCTAAAATTATAAGATTTTATGCAGTTTAAGAAGGACCTATGTTACTAAGATAGTTCATTGACATAGTATTTACCTATTTGAGTCATACAGGTAGATTACAAACTAAAGCAAATCGTCTAATAGTAACCAGCAGAGATTATATACTAGATGGGAAACCTGCTATCTAATGTACTAATAAAATCGTGCTCCTAAAGGTTGCCAGATGCCACCACAAAATAACGCCATCTGTTGTTGCTATCCACAACTAATATTGAAAAAACTCTACGGGATCTTACTTCTCTTTCATTGGTGTACAGCACTGTATGTACTGTATAGTAATCACAAATTTTACGTAATGGCAAGACCTACATTATGTAGCCTCTAATCTAACCTGTTGCAACATCTATGTACATAAGTAATGTTCTCTGACATGAACGAACTATATATATATATATTGTTATGCCCTGATTTTATACAGGATTAACTTGGTATAGGTGAGTTCTGCAAGACTGGGTTATTGGATTTCTTGCAAAATACATAAAGAGAATCAACAGAGGACATAGATAATCTCGGATAAATGGTTTGTAATACAGCTTTATTATCAATAGCACTCAGGTAGAAGGTACGTAATAGAATTTCACGAACATTAGATGTTGGAGCACTCGGGTAGGTTATTGGACTTATTACAATCTCCCAGCACTTATCGCGGATTTGGATAGAGACATACTTCCCACTTCCAACGTTCAGGCATTCTTCTGATCACATTGCTTTATGATACGTAGGGTACATGAATCACACAGGTTAGGTATTTCGCTTTGTTAACTCTCTCTGGTAATATGACTCTTAATCAAGGATGAAAATATAAGTAATGTGGTTATTGCCCAAGAATTAATCGTAAAGGGATAACTGTAACTAGTTGCACTGGTCTAGGATGTTCACTTGTCTAGGTGATACTTCGGACCGAAAAATATCAGTGAGGGCGAATCAGGTTAAACCTGATGGCAAGAATAATTACGGGAGTCAGTTCGCTTAAGCTAAATTTCACTGATATATATTAATGCGTACTAGCATAATCACTTGTTATAACATCAGAGAAAGTTGAGACACAATCGAATACACTGGATGGTTGATAGTTAATAGCACCGTAACACTGGTACTCTGTGAAGTAACACTGTGATGGAGTTGTCCTGGTTATCTTGCGTTAGTGATGTTGGTGGTTAACAGTAGCTCTGGGGCCGTCCAAACTGTCCGGCAGTGTAGAGAAGGTGTGCAGATGGGCTTCTTGCGGCGGTTGTGCACCTTTTTGGCAACAATTACTGATGGGTTAAGACAGTCGATTGTTGCCAAGGAGTTATTCTTGCAGAGTCCTCACTCAAGAGTTTCTCACATAATCCCTTCTAACATAACAAGATCTTTCTGCCTTAGATCAGTTATGAGTTATGATCGTTCGTAGCTCAAGTAGCGTATGGTGCACTATCAGAAGTTAATGAAACAATCAATAATTTGTGAATTTGTTGTCTACAAATATAATATTACTGCCGGTAGTCCCGATCGCAATAAAACATTCGTAAAGGGTTAAAACACTTCCTCACAGAGTTGCACAGATTACGGAACGCCGAACTATCGTGAATCTTGAGGGGGGGAGGGGGTATTAGAAAGCCACCGCAGTGTGGACCAAGATACATAGACTAACAGGTATGTTCACTCCCGCCTGGTGCGCAGGTCAGTGACGTCAGTAGGTGTTCTCCAGTTGGAAAATGGGGTATTTATACCCAAGACTGATATCCTTAAATCTTGGGGATATGAAAGAAAATGGAGAGTAGAAGGTAAACAAAAATAAACTCATATTCAATAATCCTGTATGCTAACATTTGTATTATTATTATTATTATTATTATTATTATTATTTGTCCTTTGTTATTACTGTGTATTTATGCATGATTTTTCTTCACAAATAGTACCGGTAGTGTATCTTGTAGTCGCTCATACACACACACACACCCCTGTCTTTTGACTGGCAACATCAGAACCCTCTGTGTGAACATGATTTTGCTTTACAAATAGTACCGGTAGTGTATCTTGTAGTCGCTCATACACACACACACACACACAGCCCGTAGCCTAGTAGGTAGAGCTCTCGTCTCACACACGAGGGGTCGGGGGTTCAATCCCCGGCCGGGCGGAGACAAATTGGGCTTGTCTCCTTTCATGTGTTAGCCTCAGTTCACCTAGCTGTAAATAGGTACCTGGAATAAGTGGACGACGTTGTGACGTCCCATCTGGGGTTGGCAAAAATGGTACAAGGCGAGATGGGTATCATATGGTTCACCTAAGCTGATGGATACCTAAGCCTTCGGGCGAGACGGTACCGTCTATAGTGAGAATGGTACCATACAGATCCACCCTAAGCCTTCGTTTCCGATGTCGACAATTGGCTAAATACAGACTACGCACACATCCACAGCCATTCCAACAGTACATAAAACACTTAACATGCATTTCACGCAATACAGTCCCAGTTAAGGAGGCGCGATAATAATGAGCTTAGCTCGCATTGCGTGGATTCCCCTTGACGAACAAGTAACTGAGTAACTGAGTAACACCTGTCTTTTGACTGGCAACATCAGAACCCTCTGTGTGAACATGATTTTGCTTTATAAATAGTACCGGTAGTGTATCTTGTAGTCGCTCATACACACACACACACGCACACACCTATAAATATATATATATCTATTAATCAGGGTTGTACAAAGTACCGAATAATTTTACTCAAGTTCAAGTAAAAGTATGTACTTGAAAGGTTACTCAGCTAAAAGTAAAAGTACCCACTTAGAAAGTTACTTAAGTTAAAGTAAAAACAAAAATATCTACTGCCTGAGGGGTTGGGTGAGAGGGAGGCTTATCAGCGCCATTTATATGTAGCGGTGAACTTTTAACTAGCCAAGGAATGTCGCACCTATACCCAGGGGAATGTCCATGGGAAATGGGGGGGTGGGGTTACCCATAGTCCAACTTTGTTTGCCACACCGCTTGACTATACTGTAGAATTAACCCTTGAGTATCAGCAACGTGTGCTATATTAACCCTTGAGTATCAGCAACGTGTGCTATATTAACCCTTGAGTATCAGCAACGTGTGCTATATTAACCCTTGAGTATCAGCAACGTGTGCTATATTAACCCTTGAGTATCAGCAACGTGTGCTATATTAACCCTTGAGTATCAGCAACGTGTGCTATATTAACCCTTGAGTATCAGCAACGTGTGCATATTAACCCTTGAGTATCAGCAACGTGTGCTATATTAACCCTTGAGTATCAGCAACGTGTGCTATATTAACCCTTGAGTATCAGCAACGTGTGCTATATTAACCCTTGAGTATCAGCAACGTGTGCTATATTAACCCTTGAGTATCAGCAACGTGTGCTATATTAACCCTTGAGTATCAGCAACGTGTGCTATATTAACCCTTGAGTATCAGCAACGTGTGCTATATTAACCCTTGAGTATCAGCAACGTGTGCTATATTAACCCTTGAGTATCAGCAACGTGTGCTATATTAACCCTTGAGTATCAGCAACGTGTGCTATATTAACCCTTGAGTATCAGCAACGTGTGCTATATTAACCCTTGAGTATCAGCAACGTGTGCTATATTTTATTGTAGCCAAATTTAGACGATATTATGAAGCTTAAGACGAATATCATCCATCAATACAATCAGACGATTGGGGACTGGTTTATTTAATAATTCGTACATAAGGTGTCTCTTGTATGATGTAACCTACGGTTAAAATGCAAACTGCAGACCCGTGCAGTCTTGACATTAATAGTTTTTTTGGGGTTGCAAAGAGCAATCCACTGTTTCTGCATTTCTTTATTGGGGGGGAAGCGGTGAAACTGTAGATGGGGGACATTTTTATTGCTATTATTGGAATTGCATCCAGCAATAGCACAATAGGGCATATTGGAAAAAAAAGCAAAGTAAGCTATTTGAAAATTTGTCAGTAAATCTGGAGGCAGCATGGAGATCTAAGTCTAATGGCTGGAGTGGGTTCACTGGACCGGGACCCAAGCCTTGACCTGAACTGGCCAGAGGTCGGGACGGGACTGACCGCTCCTCACCTGGTGAACCCTACTGAAAAATCACCAAGTGACGTTCGGCGCGCGCGGGACGAATATTTGGGCCAAAGTGAACATACCTGTTAGTCTATGTATCTTGGTGTGGACAACCGTTGCTTTGGGCTCTAATATTCAACTGCCCGACTGCTGTCTCTGGGTCTTATTTATAGGCAGGTCAAGGAAGCTTCAGGAATGTTCTAGAAGTATTGGATGTCAATGCTATGAAGTAGTTAATTTATTCTGGTGAACTTAGGGGGTTAGGGAGGGGGGTCTTTAATGTGGCGGTAAGTAACTTGTTATCTGATTTATGATCGTGGATATCTTAACTCTAGTATGAGGTACTAGTAGAGTTATTTAGGCGGATTTGGTGAAGGTTCATAGGGACTACTTTACTGGCGCACTACGTGAATAGGCTGGGAGGTATTATTCATCAATTCACCTAAATATCCTTCTCTGGTCTAGCTGACATGCTATTCGTAATCTAGGATGGGATAAGGAAGATTTTGGTTTTGGTTAAGGATGGGATAGGATGGTATTTGGATAGGTATTTAGATTTGTAGGTCATAATCTGTTGGAAACTCACCTGTTGTCTGGCAAGAATTTGCTGGCTTGCGGGTCAGGGTAATTCTCCGCGGGGGTCGGTGGGGTCCCCGTGGGGTCAGGGGGACAGGCCGCTCCCTGAATATGGTTATCGAGAGTTCTTACGTTAATTGGTTTGAGATATGAGTTCAGGTTGTCAGGAGGTATCTTCCTAGTTAGGGTTGATCATTACATCTAGTTTTCATGTACGAGGATCACTCGTGGGGGTTAAGAATAGTGGTTTTGTGAAAATGCAAGTCATGGAGAAATTTATATTTTTAAGGGGGGAACGAGAGGGGGTCGTTCTAGTCTCACGCCGGCTATTGTTCTGGTTCAGGTTGTGAGGGGGGCTAGGGAGTTAGAGGATAGTTAAGGGGGGTACAAGGATAGGTCCTTACCTTCCATTTGTTGAGGTTAGTGAACGAACTGAGTCGGCAGGTTATAACGTTCTTATGGCGTCTTTACAGGGGGAGGGTTGTGAATTGTAAAGGGGGTGGTTTGAGGCTAGGCGCCGTGCCGCTCGTGACCTAGGGCAGCGACCCTTAATGCGCTGGACATAGGGGTGGCATTTCCCTTCGATCGAACAGGTAGGGAGGTGTGTGCAGCGGGGCGTGAAGGATAAGAGGACAGGATGACCCAAAACAGGGTACCACTGAGCATAGGGTCACGAAGCAAAACAGAGTAGTGTGGATTGTGGATACGGAGGAGGTGATTGGAAGACGTATAACAATTGTGGAAAAGTAAATGGAAGAGAGGAACACAATGGCGGATAAAAGATAATTAACCTAAGGATTAAATACATGCATGAATGACGACATTATAGCCGTCGTCCTAATAAGGTGATGAAACCGGGTTGGTATGCGGGTTACATAATTAATTATAGGGGTGACATAATCATGATCGGGTTCGTTGTGGATTGGAAATCGAAGGCGTTTTGAGCTCGCCTTCGCACCTACACAAATGAAAGTACTATAACCCACAAGGTGGTTATCTAATGAGATACATACTTAGTTGGTACATCAAGAATGTCTAGGAGGAAAGTCATGTGGTTTGTATTAAAGAAGATTTTTTTTTTTTTAAAGAGGTGTGTAACATGCGGAGTTAACCTAAGACGTGCGCACAGGGGTTTTTCTACAGGGTAAGACTGTGCGCACCTATGATGATTTTGGGACCCATTGCCAATTTCGATAAAAAGTACATCATTGTGTAGGGAATGTTTGCGTGCACCGGCCCATATATATTTGACCCCCCCAAAAATGTCTGGGGGGGGGGGGGAACGGTCCGTAGTTGAAAAATATGGAGCGAATGGCACCGCGCGGCTAGATTGTCATCGAGCGGCGAGATTTCCCTGCCGAATTTTCACGCGCCCAGGGGATAGAAGGAGAGGGAGGAGGGGGTGGGTTACCGCGTATTATCACGTATATCCTTTTTTGAGCCCTTTTAGGCTATGTAGAGTATGTATACGTGTGGAGGCCACCCATATAACAATGAATATGCCTCATAGTGACCAAAAATTGCAATATATAAGGGAATTATAAGATAATTTTAGGCGGGAATGAAGATGTGTTGGAGGTTTGGCGGCAATTTATGAGCTGAGAGTGTGGTTTACGCCATACATATCACTTATATCTTGTACTTAGAGCACTGTCATGCTATAATACAGACTTGTACGTATGTATACGTGCCATATATCAAAATATATACCGCATATAGACCAATTCATGCGATATTTACGCACATTACCAATGAGTTTCTATGCGTGAACCAAGGTGTGAGTGAGTTGTGCTGGGAATGAAAGGGGGAGAGGGTGTGTTATGCCATAAATATCACGTATATCTTGTATTTAGAGCACTGTCATGCTATAATAAAGATGTGTACGTATGTAGGCATCCCATATAACAAGGAATATACCGCATATAGACCAATTGATGCGATATTTACGCAAATTGTGAATGTGTTTCTAGCAGACGGAAGCCTGAAAGGGTGGGTGGGAGGGAGGCATGCAGGGAGTGCGTGAGTCGTGGAGAGAGGGAAGGCAGGCAGGGAGATCTCTAGATAGATAGCCAGCTTTGTGATAATTGTGGAGGCGCCCGAGGCGTATGGATGTCTTGGTATTTTGAACCTTATGTCTACCAGGTGTCTGGTGTTCGTTGCCACCAAGAGGTCAACAATAACATGAGTCAGGAATGGAGAGAGAGAGAGAGAAACTGAGACATGCGTATGTCGTACGTATAAATGGACTTCAGAATTTCATTTTTATGCAAGCAGACATTGCATTTTAGACACATGTGAAGTACCACAGAAACATGTAGGCCATTGACTGTAAATAAAGTACTATATTATAGACCAGCAACGAGGGTGGTCAGTAAACACAGGCAGATTGCCTTTTGTGATAGAGGGCTAAATATAGACTGGTGTCTCCTTACACTTGCGAAAGGGTAGATTGCCACCAGAGAAACTTATACTTATTTATTTCCAAGTAATATGCAATCTAAATGTATATTCGAGACCTACTGCAAGTATTTGTATGACAGTCATGACTATGTATAATCCAATATACGCGCGTAGGCGAGACATAAGAAAGCTGGTTGAGCAATTTTCGACACCCACACAGTTATTATTCATTTTTATTTACAATATTATACAATACAAATGTATTTGTGAAGAGTATTTTATGCATTATTGTATTTATACCAATTTTGTTCCCAGACAGAGCTGCTGTTGCTGGTGTAGCTGGAGCATCAAGGAGCGGCAAGGGTCACCGCTTGACCGTGTGAAAATGAGTGGAGTCACACTGAGAGGGGCAATTTTGCTGAGTGTTTGGGCAATTTTTGACAGAATAAAGTTATATAATTACTAATTCTTGACAGAGACAAACTTTTATAAACCTTGGCATGATATAATTGATAATCCCACCAATTTACAAACGTAAATTAGTGGGATAATTATTATTTTTTTGTATATTGTCATTTCGATTGTAGACACGAAGTTTTGAGTGATATTTTGTATGAGCTCCTGTGGCATGGTTGGTAAGGTCGCGGACTGGAAAACTCAAAGTGTGGTAGGGTAGTGGGATCAAATCCAGGAGGGGGTTATGGGGAAGGTTTTATACTGTCTAGAATTTTTTTGATAACATTTGTTTTTACAAGATCATGCCATTGTATTCAAACAATATGAAATATTCATAGAATATATCATATTGTAAGAATACAATGACATGACCTTGTATTTTTTTTTTTATTGTTTTATTTTATTATCTTAGTAGGTTTGACATGATTTATTGACACATATGTATTTTTGTACAATTCATTTGAGGTAAGAAAATATATACACATTACTTAGGCTATAACAAACATATATATTGATATACTAAAAAAAAAGGCATATTACATGTAAATCTTTGAAACTTATAAACTAAATAATGAAACATACAATTATATAATGTAAAAGCTATATCACAGGGACATCTTTGGAACTTATACATTATATAATATATATGTTACATTATGAGGTAGCGTGATCAATTAGGTCAGGTCAGGTAAGGTAGGGCGCGAGTCCAGGGTAGGGCAGGGCAGGGGGCGAGTCCAGGGCAGGGCAGGGCAGGGCACGGGGTGAGTCCAGGGCAGGGCAGGGCAGGGGGCGACACTCAATAATTCTTGAAGGTGTGGTAGTCCCTGAAGCAGTCACCCAGGCAGAGTGGAACTTTGCACTCGGCGCACATTGAGGTGACTCTTTTGGTGACATGGGGTTTCCTGACACTGGAGCTGCAGACGGTGCACTGCGCCTGCCTGCGACGAGTGCCAAGCATCTCGGTGTTGATTGGGTAGTGTCTTTCGACACCCAGCTGGATGCGGTCAGGAACGTGATCCCCACGCCATGCCGTACGTCTGTGAGTGGTGGTGCCATACTTCTCCAGGAGTTGGTATGAGACGTAGACGAACTCCCGGAATTTCAGCTTCTGGTTTGGGGCCATATCCTTTTTCACCAACCACAAGTTGTAGGCGTTGAGCATCGTGATATCAACTAGGTGGAGGAAGAGCTTGTGATACCACTTCACAGTCTTCCTCAGACACTCAACGCCTGACAGCTGACAGTCAGACTTGTCCACCAGGCGCATGTTCTTGGTATAGTCCACTACCATGTCGGGCTTGTAGATGGTCTTCCTGGTTCGGTAGTGGATTTTGCCAGAATCCACCTGGGCACCTGTGTGGACGGTGGAAAGCAGGTGGACGTCTCGCTTATCCTTCCACTTCAGGGCTATCACTTTCCCACACTTCTCGAGCTGCTTGAATTTCTGCCCCTTTCGTCGCCTTCTTCGCACATATGCCTCTCGCGGTGTTCCTGGGCCAGGTCGTCTTCTGAAGGTGTGTCACTGGAGGAGGCATCTGTAAGAGGAATGACATTACCTGTGAACTTTGGCATAAACTTTCTTGTCTTTCTGACAGTCCCACATGACCCCGTTTGGTTGTCATGAATAAACTGGCAGAGAGCAGGAGAAGTATACCAGTTGTCAGTGTAGATGATGTGGCCTTTGCCCAGGTAAGGTGCCAACATTTTCCTGACGATGGCACCTGACATGCCCATGGGGTGTTTGGCAGCGGCTTTCGGTATGTCAATGTCAGTGCCTGTGTACACGATCATGTCAAGCACTATTCCAGTTTCGCAGTCACACAAAACGAAGAGCTTGATTCCGAACCTATGCCTTTTCAAGGGGATATACTGCTTGAAAACAAGACGTCCTTTGAAGAGCACGAGCGACTCATCAATCACCAAATTGAGGAAGGGGTAAAAGTATTTCCTATACCTCTCCAACAACATGGTGAACACATCCCGAACTTTCCATATCCTGTCAATCCTGTTAGGATTGTTGTTGTCTGCAAAGTGCATAAATCTTAGCAGCAACAAAAATCTGTCACGAGTCATGAACTTATTGAAAGTTGAGGTGGCGATGAGAGGGTCGTGCTTCCAATAGTGTTGCAACACATGCTTCTTGATCAGAGGCATGAGGAACAACAAGGCAAAGAACGTCATAAATTCTTCCACAGTCGTATCCACCCAGCCTCGTATTCTCGCTTTTGGAGAAAGGACGTCCAATCTGCCAAACACCCACCTGTAGTAGGCGTTTGTTTGGGCAACGATGTACGTCATTACCTCCATATCGAAAAAAGCGAGGAAGAAGTCGCTTTCGTTCGCTTGATCGTCACAGGGCCAGTCGTCAGTTGTTCCTGACGTCCCAGGATTGAACTGGGGCACGTCAGGTACAAAATTGACCCCGTCAGACCAATCGAACGAAGGCAGCCCAGGGATCGGAATGTCGTCTGCGTCTCCTTCATCGTCTGAAATATCGCTTCCATGTTCGCGATACAGCACTGCATCATCATCACCCTCCTCTTCACTTGACAGACGATGCCCTTCCTCATTTTCGTCACCGACGTCGGACTCACTCCCACTGTCCACTCCCAAATCCCCCCACCCTTGGTCCCGTGCTAGGGCTTCGTCGTCGAAACCCGGGCTGCCAATGCCCTGCGAATCACCATCAAACAGCAGGGCGGCATACTTTGATGGTGTCAGAGTTTTCCGGGTCACTCCAGCACGTGCGGGAGTCTTATGGACAGGGACAGCAGGGGCGGCGGCAGGGGCAGCAGTGGTGCGTGGTCTTGATGGCAAGATGATGGTGGTGCCTGTCGCCCTTCTCTCTGTTCCTTGGGCAGGGGCGGCAGGGGTGGCAGGGGCAGCAGGGGCAGCAGGGGCAACAGGGCCGGCAGGGACACCAGGGCCAGCAGGGCCAGCAGTCACTTTCCCTCTCCCTTTCCCCTTCCCTTTTCCTTGGGCAGGGGCAGGGGAAGCAGGGCGGCAGGGGCAGCAGGGGCGGCAGGGGTGGCAGGGGCAGCAGGGGCAGCCGGGCCAGGGGCGGCTGGTGGTGGTGGTGGTGGTAGGGGCACTGTGGCTGGCGTACGGGTTCTCTTCCCTACGCCCGTGCCTTTAATTTTTCCTGCCCCCGCAGGTTCTGCAGCCCTAGGGCGGCCTCCTGCGTCGCTGGTACCGGTGGCAGGGGTGGCAGGGGTGGCAGTGGTGGTGGTAGTGGTTGTTGCAGTGGCCTGGGTCGTGGTGGCAGTGTCCCGAAACACCAATGACCTCTGTAACTTTGTCGTGCTTGCACGTGTTTTTCGTGCTTTGGGTGCTGGTGTTTCGTCCTCCGAGCTGTAGGGCGTGTCGTACTGGTTGCTAGGGTCTTTAGCAGCCACCCTCTGCCTTCCACGGCGGCTAACACCACCAGAAGGAGGGCTGGTTGTGTCATCAGGGAGCAAGCTTGAGGGACGTGTGGGCTCCATGACTAGTGCTTGGTTACTGGCGCGGTGGTGCTTGCACGAGTGCGGGGCGAGCGTTTGGCGGGGTGGTGTCGAGAGTTGACATGTAGTACTATACCCACACCAATTTTCAGCCGCCTGGCTATAAACGCGCGGTTTTGGTACGCGTTCAAAAGCTCTGCTCTTAAGAGTCTCCCCGCAGTCCGCCGGGGGAACTCTTAAGAGTCTCCCCGCAGCTCCCGGGTTAAGTGGAAAAGAGAAAACATCGTGGATAACAGATACAGTGCATTCATTCGACATATATCGACAGGCCCCGCCCGCTTCCACCAGCGCTGTAGACGAAGTAGAGCTTATCCTACTGCAATCTCGGACAAGTCACTTGTCACCTTACCACGGAGCTGATAAGAGCTCCAAGTAAAATTAATTATACGATGTAAGAGCGCTTTAATACATGCATATTTGCAGTTATTCTTTACTATACAATATTACCATATACCATAGTACAGATAAGTAAACTCCATTACCATTGTTACCTCGTCTACTTGGGCAGAGCAGAGGTAGAACATTATTAAGCTAGGCTTAGCGAGCGACTGCGTTTGGGTGTATAGGGTACGTACGGTACCGTAATCGTAATGCCTCTCCCTCCCTCTCTCTCTCTCATATTGTGAAGTGATCAAAGTTGTCAATGGTCCAAGTATGGGTGAAAGCCGTTGCTGGTAAACTGGTGAATGAAAGACTCCTTCAATCTTCCTGCCTTGAGTTCTGATCTTATTAATTAATGGCTGTGAAACTTTCGTTGCCTCAGAGGTTTTCTTCACCACCACATCAGCTGGCTCAGTTTTCTCCTTATCAAAATACATGAATACATTCAAGACAATATTCCTGGCTTGACTGACAAGTCGGGGAGAACCAGCAGGTCTGCCAGGGGTATGGGCAGGAGATGCCATCTTCCCCCTTCAGAAGACAGGAGGGAACTGAACTGACATTTGAATGGCAGCGCAGTGACAGTTGAAACCTTGAGAGAGAAGCGTTGCCAATGTAGCTTCCTTACCGCTAGATCAAAAAGTATTTACTTGAACAAGGGAATGGAGCTGTTAACCCGTACAGCCCCAGCGACGCACCTGACGCGTCGGCGATGTATGTAACGCACAGCCCCAGAGACGCGCCTGGCGCGTCACCCTAATTGCGCCGACCGTAACCTCAGGTGTAGCCACTCAAGAGGGCTCAGATTTGTATGGGAACTGTGTACGTACCCCACGCAACCGTGCCGATGGTTGAAAACTCTCAAAGTCCACGTGCGTGCGCGTGAGCGCACAATAACCTGTTTTTTTGGGGTAATTGCCTTCAATTTTTTACTCTTGTAAAATACGTTTTCGGGGGCTCTGTAGGACCATTCTTTAAGCTTTTTGAGCGGTTTTTCGTGGTTTTTCCTTTATTCCTAACCCATTCGCTATTGTTTCTGGAATAAAACAATTTTTTGAAAACCGGCCGGGTTCTGGTGAACAAACATTACAAAACTAGCCGGGGCTGGACGGGTTAAAGACAGGCTCCAGTCTTAACATTTCTTTCTCACTCGTTGATGTAGAAAGGTAGATGGCTTCGTAGGCCATATTTAATAATTTAAAATGATAAATAAATATTGACTTGATCTAGCGGCAAAATTTTACACCTAGCAATAAGAATGCTGGCTATACTCCGAATCTTTTAGCACATGTTATCAATATTGGAGTAATATTCTAGCAATATTAGGTAGGCATTTACTAGTTTGTATTCTTCTAGTTACTTCTGCAAACAGATTAAATAATATTTTTGTGCTGATTTGGTAACCCTGTTGGACACCCGTACCTCGCACAGTCATGCCAGCCGTATGATAACGGTTGGGGAAGTGGGCGGGGCCTGTCGATATATGTCAAATGAATGCACTGTAGTTACCCTAAGGAGTGAATACATGCATAAACGACGGTATTATAGACGTCGTCCTAATAAGATGATGACAACCGGTTTGGTATGCACGTGGCACAATACGACACAAGGACAGTGCCGCTATGTCGTATCAATACTGGTGGCATACTCCGGTTAATATTATATATTATACACCTAGTTACTAGAAGAACAAGACAAGGGGGGCGACTGAGCACGGGGGTATATATATCTATACTCGTCATGGAGAGAGAGATACGAGGTAGCTTTCTTGCATCTCTCCTGATAATCGTCTGCAGATTGGTCATAGTGAGTTTATCCGAATTAACAGGCCTAAATCAATACAATAACTGGCATAGGGTTATCGGGTGTATAGAGTCGTGGTTAAAGGTTGTTACATAACTCGTAATTAACTTATCTAAATCAACAGGCATAAATCAATACAAGAACTGGCAAGGGACACAAATTGACACGAACAATGCAACGTGATGTTAGGTATAGATAACTGCTAAAAATGGGGGAATGAAGATAGGTGTCTTCTCTTTTCACAAGTTCCCTAAATTATGTTAACATTAGGGAGTTGGTACATCAATCAAATAGCAATGTGGATCTCAGTGAGTTATGGAGCTGTCTAGTGTAATTTCATAATTAATCTCGGAATTACTCCTAAGTATTTTGTCTAGTGAAATGGAGGTGGTATTAGGAAGGTTGGGAATATATATATAAAATACCACAGGAACGCTGTGGTACGAAAATCCTGAGAGCGAAACCTCCAACCCTAACGAGCCACAGGAACGAAAATCCTGAGAGCGAAACTACCATCCCCAACGAGATCCCAGCCCCTTTTCCTTTCCCTATTTTGTCTCTCTCCCTCTCTCAATTCATTCCACATATACTCTCAATCACAGTCTTCTAATATACAAACCACAATACTTTACTCACTGATATTCTTGATGTACCACCTAAGTATGTATTTAATTAGGTAACCACCATACAGACTATAATACTTTCATTGTGTAGGTTCGAGGCATCTAAGACACCTTAACTTCCATTTCACACCAAATCAGATCGTGATTACGTCAGCCCTGTATTAGTTATATAACAATCATATCCCCCCCATTCTAACAATTCTTTGTCTCTAACCTCCCGTGGTTTTATCTACTAACTATATATTCCCAACCTTTAACCACGGCTCTATACACCCGATAACCCTATGCCAGTTATTGTATTGATTTAGGCCTGTTAAGTCGGATAAACTCACTATGACCATCTGCAGACGATTATCAGGAGAGATGCAGGAAAGCTACCTCGTATCTCCCTTTCCATGACGAGTATAGATATATGTACCCCCGTGCTCAGTCGCCCCCCCCTGCCTAGTTCTTCTAGTAACTAAGTGTATATATAATATTAACCGGAGTATGCCACCAGTATTGATACGACATAGCGGCACTGTCCTTGTGTCGTATTGTGCCACGTGCAGACCAACCAGGTTTCATCATCTTATTAGGACGACGGCTATAATGTCGTCATTCATGCATGTATTCAATCCTTAGGTTAGTTATTAATATCAACATACCCTAAAATACCTTGTCTTGCCAGACTAAGTTTCTGAAGACCAATCGCCCCCATAAATCTATGTATTCAATCCTTAGTTTAGTTATCTTTATCCGCCATTGTGTTCATCTTTTCCATTTACTTTTCCACAATTGTTATACGTCTTCCAATCACCTCCTTCGTATCCACAGTCCACACTACTACATTTTGCTTCGTGGCCTACACCTCTTACCCGCCAGACTCTACCTACATGATGATGAACAGGAATACACATTCATATTAAAACACCCATGCCCTGTCCCTAGGTTGAGCCAATGCCAACCAGTCAGACAGCCATAAATCTATGTATGTTCTTCCATCCGAGAAGTAGGTTAAAACCCCATATCCTAATTGATAAGAAACTATGATACCACGGTACACCATTGTATATATAACCATTGTTCCTGAAGACCTAGAAAGAGATACTGAAGATGTTAGCCACCATGCAGTAACTCCAATTCTTACCCCAACCAGAGATTGTATAGATAACCTTTGTTACCATGATCTATCATAGTACCTCGAAACAATAACGAAGTACCCCTACGAACTGCCGCTTTTCTTTGGTCTATATTTCATAGAAAACGCAGTTCCCAGGGACAACTAGACGTACAAGAAATCGTGTCAAATAATAGTGTCCATAACCCCTCGTATTGACGAGTAATAATACACCATGTTTTCCCCTACTTTATCCACAGTCAAGCACACACCTACAGTTAACCTCCTTCTCCCCGCACAGCCCCACAGTCCACATGATTCTATCTTTTCCAGACTCATATACCACCCCATAATTGCATCCCCCGGTAGCATTTGGCTAACGTACTTTCACTGTCCTTTCAAACTCCAATATCAACTGTAGCCTAATGCCACCCCCACACCCGGAGACCTTAGGGTCAAATTTCCACGTAGCCCCCCTGAACTCCCCCCTCTCATTAACACCCCGCGCTCCTCGACTCTTGTCCGACCTAGCCTCTCCCTCATACCTCTTGAAGATCCTTGATTTTTCCGTTGCTAACGCTCTCCAACCTTTTATATATATACTCCTATCCAGCCTACCTTCCCTTAGTAGGCCGGAACAACATTAGAACTTTACTAACCCCTTGCATGCCATCTATTCTCTTACAACCCATTCACAACCCTGCACCCAATGGTCATCGGTGCGAGGCTAGACGCCTCGCCAGTAACTAACTTCTATTG
Source organism: Paralithodes platypus (assembly GCA_032716605.1). NCBI lineage: Eukaryota > Metazoa > Arthropoda > Malacostraca > Decapoda > Lithodidae > Paralithodes > Paralithodes platypus. The sequence continues at coordinate 58,688,125 of CM064548.1, forward strand.
CCATACTTCCAGATAAATGTGGCAGAGTTAGCAACCCAGTCTCCACCACATCCAGCAAACCATACAATTAACAACCAACCGATTAAAACCAGCTAGCCAAGGCACCTTCGGTTTTGGTATTAACCCGGCAAGCGCGATAGGCCTCACCGAAGGCTTCCTATAGGGAACGCGATAGGCCTCACGGAAGCAGGACCATAAAAAAAGCCTTCCATAAAAAAAAAGGGCCTATCAAAACAAAGGAATTTGTCTCTAGGTGAGATAATTCCCCTCCAGTACTCATCCATGTAAATCTCACCCACCCCCCTCCCCTCCTTCCCCATCTTATTTACCCCTCCCTCCCCTCCTCAATTATCACCTATTTTTCCTCTTATTATCATCATTTATCGGTTATTTTTCTCTCCCGCGATAATGTAGCACAAGTGGGTTGCATAAAAGATCGTTATGCAACACCCAGACACCGGCACACACCGCCCCGCTCTCCTCAGTTGACTCCCAGACAGCGAGAGGGGAAGGCTGCCTGTCTCTCTCTCTCGCCTGAGATTATGACCGGGTGGCCAATATCTTCGTTTTTCACCACCCAAATGCTTTTCCCACTTATTTTAGCACTCTTGAAGGTTCATATATACATCATATATGTAAAATAAAAGCATACCGAAAACAAATAATGGTTTATATTGTAAATATAACGAATTCTGTCAGAATCCAGGGCTAGAAATGCACAAATAACTACCCTAGCACCTACTGTCATATCGCGCTTGTCAGGTTAAGGACACCCACATCTGTCTCATAAACAGAGGGTTATTACAAACACTTGTGATATGGCAAGCCCCTACCCACAGCCGCCGGACGACCATCCCAGAGAGAGGGCGCCCAGCTACCCCTTTTTACCCACCCGAGGAGGGAGACCCCCACCCCTGCGGAGGTATACCTGACCCTTGTTTTGACTTCCGGATCATTGCCAGGTAGCACAGGAATTCTTCCTATCGATGAACTAACCATGCATGACTAACACCTTTACTAACCTATTAACTCACAATACCCATTACCTTTCTTGCATACTCTGATCACTAAATTAGCACCTCATAGAAGATTGAACAATCTAAGAGACGCTCCTATCACAGCTGTCCCCATCCTCCTCGCAAAGTAGATCCAGTCTCTCTCCCCTAAATACTTCCATAGCCAAAATAGTACCTCTTACTAAGGCTCAGTTATATTATGAAGGCTCCCTATAGCCATGTGCCACAACAGTAATCACCACCTTACCTAGTCCCCGTATCTATTGAGAGCTCAAATAAGTCCATAAGACTCGAGATCCCTATGGCCTACAGGGCCGAGCCTATAAACCCAGCTCCAGCCCCCAGTAAAATCAGTTGAAAGATAGACACCAACCCAGGTTGGTCACCAGAGTTAACCTCGAGCTCTATCCTTGTTGGTTGCTGAGAATTGAGTTCCAGAGCTGGCAGACTCCGTGGCAGATTTGGATAGAAGGACCTGTCCACGTACTTGAGAACTTCCTACATAATATGGCCCACCTGGACGGCCGCGGAACCAGTCGTTAGCCCCCAACATCACGGACGCAAGATAACCAGCCAAATACTACCCAAGATTCACTCTATCAGTACTACAGTGTTACAGTATTTAGAGACTCCTTATTAATTTCTACGAAGTGGCTATATCTTTGCCCCAGTATAATTCACATATAACCATTCAATTAGGAAGTGCTAAGCGTATCAGTGTTCATTAATTAACAGGCGATATTAACTCTCGTAATTACCCATATATCCAGATATTATTACCTAGAAGTGAAACCCTATATCTGATATTCGCCCACTGATTTGCGTTCTACGTGTTACTGCTATATGAATATAAAAGTTAGATCAGTACCACCAGAGGTTACTAGAATTCGCGTGCTCTAAAATATGCGTGTCTAATCTAGTCTGTGAACTACTACTTGTGCACCAGAGCTACCAGTAATAAATCTAACAGTGAATATGAATCTATAAATAACATTGATGGTCTCCGGTATATAAACTGTTAAATAAGCAGTGATCAGAAGATTAATACCTGAATGTTGGAAGTGGGAGACTAGGCTCCATCCAGAGCCACTTATGCTAGTGTTGTTCAATTCTATCATATTGTCTTGCACGAGTATTCAGAAGTGGTATATCAATAACGTGATCGTGTGTCTTGTTACCGTGTGTTTCTTTTGTGTTCTCTATTCCTCATACCTTGTATTGTGCATGCAGCCTTATATACCCAGTCAGTTAGAACTCACATTACCCAAGTTAAACCTGTAGAAAAACAGGGCATAACATTGGCGGCAGCGGTGGTTCTTGATTCGGATAAAAGGTTGCATTACATTGCAAGTTTGGAACAGTAGAAGCATGGGAACATCGCAAAAATGGCAGCTCGCTATGATACTCACACACATTCCCAAGTATGATGTAAACACGTATAATATCGCCACTTACTTAGACATAATAAAGCCACTGTACGATGTGGTATTTCAAAATGACCGCGACAAAATCGCCATTGCATTATCGTACATTATACAGTTGGGAGAAGCCGTTTCCCAAATTGTTGATAAGCTTACCTGGAACCATTTTCTTCGCCAAATTATTAAACAGGTAACGCCAGAGCTTACCTGGAACCAGTTGTAACGGGAAGAAATTGTACTTTCCCTTTTGGTATATGTTGTAAGGTTTGACTTAACTGTAAGACTTTTTCCCCTTCATTCACTCTTCCCTATATTTAAGGGAAATGTATCGTTTAAGAAGGGTTAAGTAACCCTTGTCTGTGTAAAGAGGGAATTAGCCTAGATCAGGAGAACTAATATTCTCAAATCTATCTAAAATACTTTCAAGCCTAATTTATCCTTTTACCCCCTTTTGTTATTCCCTGTAAAAATCCTTCCTTTTCGAATTTAGAGTAATGCCCCCTTGTGTATAAAGACCGCCAATTCCTACCCAAGCGACGCCACCCTTTGTGGTCACCCTCCCCTTTTTTGGCGGGATCCCTGGCACTGGCCCTCGGCCCCTCACTGTCCTGACCCCAGGCCTACGAGAGAGACACCTACCTAACCCTCAGTCTCTGTCATCATTCCCCGCTTCTTCTCCGGACTTAGGCTTCCTTTCCCTCCATTCAGAGGTTCGTAATTAAGGTTTATAGTGTTATAAGGTATTGCTTATTCAGTTAAGTAAGTACTAGGTGTGTAATGTAGGATGTTTACTGTGATTGACAAATTCGTGAACTCGAGCCTACCATCGGGTTGGTCAACAGGCACCCCTCACCTGCCAAGTGCCTACAACCATACAAATTCCCCCATTATCATTGTGTTCAGTAAAACTTAGTCTGTGCACCTTTGCTAAGTGTTTTTCTGATATTTTAGACTTTGTTATTCCAAATTAACGTCAAATTAACTTCGTGTGTAATAATTTCAGTCGGAGGGACGCCATTTGATGGCCTTCCAAGTCTTGTGTTTTTCCATAATTCCCGACCAAACTTAGGCTAGCCTATTTTGCTAGTTTGTCTTTCACCGTTTTACATAATCCTGAGGTAGTGCGAGAACACCAGTTAAGAGTAGAATTGAGGACGATGAAGTTGATTAAAATGCTTTTGAAGCTTGACCGCCATTTTAGGATTTAGACCATCTCGCATTTCGGAGAGACGACCAGGTTGAGTAAATTACTAATGTAGCAGTTGTATTGTATGTTTAGAACTTGTTCATTACTTTGAGTTTATAAAACCATGCATTTTGGTAAATATGGTTGTATTTTAACGTGTAAATCAGAAAAGGACATTCGTTTGAGATCGTGTCCTTGAGTTTTGTTTACCTTCCAAGGACAACGGTGAGAATGAACGGGGGTCGCATATGAGGAAGCATGGGAGGAATACAGGAAGCACAAAAGTATAACAGGAGGTCTAATAAGGAAAGCGAGAGTAAAAGCCGATAAGGATGTAGTAGATGAGCTGAAGGCAAGAGGCGGTGAGGTCAGTAGAGAATGGTATGACTTCCTAAGGGGAGAGCAAGAGAGTGAAAGAGTGAATGTGGAAGTGATAATGGTGAACGGAAGAGAGGTGAGAGGGAAACCGGAGAAAGCTAGGGCAGTAAAAGAATTCTGGGAAAACATAGGGGGTGCGAATGAGGTGGAGGATAGGGGCGAACCCAACCTGATAATAGGAAGAAAGATACCAGTAGATGAAAATATGGATTACGAGATCAGTAGGGAAGAGATAATGAAATGTGTCAAGAAACTGAAGACTGGTAAAGCCGCAGGAAACGACGAGATCCCATATGAATTCTACAAAGAGGGTGGGAATGGAGTAATTGAAGGCATGTATGGACTTTTTAAGAAAGTGTGGTCAGGAGAGAGTGTACCGTATAAATGGAACGAGAGCCGGGTGACCCTCCTGCACAAAGGGGGTCACAAGAGTAAGAAAGAGCTGAAAAACTACCGACCAATAACGCTAATGGAAACAATTTCCAAGGTGTTCTGTGGGGTGCTGAATGAAAGGCTGAAAGGGATCTTTGAAAGGAACAGAGTGATGGGAGAAGAACAGAATGGGTTTCGAATGGACAGAAGAGGGGAAGATAACATGTTCGTAGTGAGAGAAGTGATAGAGAATACGAAAAAGTCCGGACGGAAGGGATACTTCGCCTTCCTAGACATAGAGAAAGCATATGACAGAGTGAACAGGTACAAGTTGTGTAGGCTGCTTGAAACAGTAGGTGTGAGTGAAAAGATAATAAATATCATAAGAAGTATGTACGAGAATACCAGGGCTAGATACAGTATGGGGGATATAGAGACAGACTGGGTCGAAAACAAGCGGGGAGTTAGACAGGGCTGTGGGCTATCACCCCTCCTGTTTGGGATGTACACAGAGGAACTAGCTGCAAGAATGAAAGAAGCCGGCAGGGGAACACTAATTGGGAACGAACGTCTGGGTATCTTGCTATTATGCAGATGATTTAGTGATCATGAGCGACAACCGAGAGGATCTGCAGAGGATGCTAGATGTGGTGTCCGAATATGGGAATGATCTGAATGTGAGCTTTAGCAGGGAGAAAAGTAAAGTACTAGTAGTGAATGGAGATGAAACGGATGTGGGTGCGACGTGGCTACTTGGGAATAATATTTACCCAAACAAATGATACAAGTACCTGGATTTGACAGTGGTTGCAAGAGGTTGCGAGGAAACAAAAGATGAGAGACTAACAAGAGCGAGCCAGTGGGTGGGAAGACTTGGCAGTGCTGCAAGGTGTAGAGCGAACAAGTATGAAGTAGTGCGAGGAGTATGGAAAGGTATGGCGGTGCCGGGCCTGATGTATGGTCTGGAAACCATCCCGTGGACGGCGAATGACACGGCAAAGCTGGAAGTTGCCCAGAATAGGGTCGGAAGGCTCGCACTGGGAGCGAACAAGTACACTGCAGTAGAAACCTTGAGAGGTGATGCGGGGTGGAGCTCCTTTGAAGAAAGAATAGACAAGGGAGTCCTACGGTACCGGGTCAGACTGGAAAAAATGAATGGTGATAGATGGGCACGAAAGGTGTTTGAATGGGCTAAGGAGAGCAGTAAGTGGAACAAGATGTGCGACAAAAAGATAGAGAAGTACGGAATGCGTGGTATCATGATGGGGGAAAGTATGGAAATGTGGAGCCATGAGAGATGGAAGAAAGAGATCGGCAAACGGGTATAAAACGTAGCAAGGGACGAATGGGCAGGGAATATGAGAAACAAGAGTTCACTAGAATGGTACATGTGTAAGCAACAGCCAAGAAGGGAGCCATTCTACGATGGGAGCATCGGAGGTGAACTCCTCTTCAAGGCCCGAACTAAGTCACTTGAGCTGAATAGCAGAACATATAGATGGTCAAATGAAGGCAACAAGGCATGCAAGATGTGCGAGAGCGGGGAGGATGAGACTGTGGAGCATATCCTCCTAAAGTGCAGAAAATATGAAGGAGAAAGGCGGGTAATGCTAAGATCCATAGTGCAAGAGATTGGTGCGGAGGAATGGAATGCAGTGGTAGGAAGGTATGAATGGGGGCTCGACGGAATAGTGATCTACCTGCTTGGCCTGAACGACTTAAACATGTGGAATGAGACCACTGCACAGAGTGTTAAGGACTACCTAGAGGGAGTGTGGAGGAAAAGATCAGCCTCACAATAGTGGGGCTGGGGTGAGAATGCCCACGGGGGAACAATCTTCTTTTATTCTCAACCTGTCCTTTTCCATTATAGTTTATAAGTTTATCCTAGGAGAGAGAGCCGATACTAAGGCCACACCTCGACCAGTCGAGCGTGACTTTCGCACCAAGACCAAGACCGTGTCTCCGACGTTCCAAAGTTAGGCCTATTCACTTACACTTACACTTAGTTACACTTAGTTGTATTCCGTCCGTTAGTGACACAGTTGAGCTGGGGCTCCACTGCGACCAGGCAGCTCCCTTTCTTCCACTCTCCATTCCAGAAGTCGGTTGGAGTTGGTGCTGGGGTATCCTGGTGTTGGTGGCCGGTCCGGTATTTTGGCCAGCCACATGTCCAAGTGTTTCTTGAAGGTGTCTGGAGACACCCCGGTCATGTTCCTGAGAGGGGCTGGTATACAGTTGAACAGTCTGGTTCCATTGTATGTAAAGCTGTGATGGATCAGGGATTTGATTTTTTGTGTTGATCCCGGCGTAGTCCTCACATAGCACAGCCTCCCTCGCCTTTGGTGCTGAGTCTCTTGGATGTTTGGATTTGGTACCTTTTTTTCCAAAATCTTCCAGACGTAGATGATGTATCTCTCCCTACGTCTTTGAAGTGAGTACAGCTGCAGCTCCTTAAGTCTCTCCCAGTAGTTTAAGTGTTGAAACCCATGGATTTTACTGGTGAATGTCCTCTGGGTGGCTTCAATTTCTGTTATTTCTCCTACTTTTTGGGGAGACCAGAGCTGAGAGCAGTACTCCAGTTGTGGTAGGACCAGTGACTTCCACAGTGTTAACATACACCTCTCGTTTCTTGTGTGGAAGGTTCTCAGGATCCAGCCTGCTATTTGTTTTGCTGTTGTTGTGGCTTTGGTAATATGCTGGGAAAAAGTGGCGTCACTGCTCATATTTACTCCCAAGTCCTTCACTGTGTCCTTGGCGGTAATTTCTTGCTGTCCACTTTTGTAGTTGGTGTCGTTTTGTAGTGCTCTCTTGTTCCCGTACCTTAGGAGCTCGAACTTGTCTCCGTTTAGGGCCATGTTGTTTTCTTCTGCCCACTTCAGGATTTTGTCCAAGTCTTGTTGTAGTAGCTGAGCATCATGTTGTGAGGTGATTTTCTTCATGAGTCTGGTGTCGTCTGCAAACGATGTGGCTGTTGAGTGTTCCAGGTCCCTGTCGATGTCTCCTATCATGATGAGGAATAGGAGAGGTCCCAGTACTGATCCTTGTGGTACTCCGCTGATGACCCCACCTGCTTTTGATAGGCTTCCTTGAACCGTGACTCTTTGTTTTCTGTTGGTGATGAAGCTGTGGAGCCATCTTCCAAGGTCTCCCCCTATTCCCAGTGATTTGAGTTTATGTAGAAGGATCCCATGGTCCACCTTGTCAAAAGCTTTGGCGAAAACTAGATATATGACGTCTACATTTTCTCCGTCTTGAATATCCTGTAGGATTTTGTCGTAGTGTGATAGTAGTTGTGAAAGGCAGGAGCGGCCTTGTCTAAAGCCATGTTGCCCCTCGTTGAATGCCTCGTTATCTTCCAGGAAGCTGACCATCTTAGCTCGTATTGTTCTTTCTATGATTTTAATAAGATGTGACGTCAGCACCACTGGTCTGTAATTTTTGGCTATGCCTTTACTACCCCCTTTGTGTATTGGTGTGACATTACCTTCTTTTAGGGATTGTGGTACATATCCAGTTTGGAGGGACTTGCTCCACAACAGTTTTAGAGGCAAGGCTAGCTGATGTTTGCAGTTTTTTAGCAGTTGGGCATGAAAGCCGTCTGGTCCTGCCGCAGAGTTTGGTCCAATCTTGTCGATGGCTGCTATTATGTCCTCTGTTGATACTGTTACCGAGGAGAGTTGATGTGGTGTCCCTGGAGCGTTGCCAAAGAAAGTCGTTGCAATTCTCGATTTTCTTGTCTTCATTTGGCGGGCTGAAGACACTTTCGTACTGCTGTTTGAGTATCTTGGCCATTTCGGTTGGGTCACTCTCAAGTTCGCCCGTAGGTTTTGCAAGTGGTCCTATTGTTGAGGTGTTCCTGAGTCTCCTTTTTTGCGTATGCATAGAAAAATTTGCTATTTACTCATATGTTTGCAACTGCTTGGAGTTCTTCGCGTGTTCTTTGCTCTTGGTGTGACTGGATGAGTTTACGTTCAACTTCATCGAGCTCTTCTTGTAGTTTGGTGATATTGTGCGCATAGCTGGTCTTCCTTTGCTTGGCTCTCAAGTATGTCCTTTTCTTCATTAGTATTTTTCTATCTCTGGGAATCTGCTTGATCTGCTTCCTGCTTGATTTGGGTGGTATGGTGTTTTTACAGGTCTCCAGGCATTGTTTCTGGAGGATACTGAGAGTTTCGTCGACGTTTTTATCTTCGAATAGTGCCCTCCAATCAGTTACTGCCAGTTCTGCTCTCAGTCTGTCCCAGTCTATATCTTTGCTGTAGAAGTTGAGATCTTTCAGAGAGGTGCAGGGTATTTGGCTTGATTCCTGTTGACATCTTCTTGGTGGTGTGGCGGCTGGTGTGGGGGTTCTAACTTTGATGAGGCTGTGGTCGGACATTATAGTTTTTACAGTTTCGTACGAGTGTACCAGGTCGAAGTTGTTGCCAAATAGTAAGTCCAGTGTGTTGTTGCCTCTTGTAGGTTCCTCGATGTATTGCTTCATGTATGCAGTGTCCATGATAGTCATTAGCTCCTTGGCTTGCTGTTTTTCATCCCTGGTTCCTCCGTCTATTTTCATGGTTGCCCAATTGATGATGGGCAGGTTGAAATCTCCTGTGATGATGACATCTGTAGCGGGAGTTGGAAGATTTTGTAGGAGTGATGTATCTTCTCTGTGACCTCCTTGAAAATTTCCCCTGTGGTGTTTGGAGGTCGGTACAAAATTATGATGAGCATGTCGGTTTGTCTTATGTGTACTGCTAGTAGCTCTGTTGTGCCGTTTGAGAATGCAACTAAAGTTTCGGTATTTGCAGCCATATCCTCCCTTAGGTAGAGTGCTACTCCTCCGTGGCTTCTGTCCTCTCTGTCGGCTCTGAATAGAGTGAAATTATGGATATTGATCTCTGCATCCAAAATGTTTTCGTTCAAGTGTGTTTCTGTGAGGGCTAGAAAAATTGAGTTGTCTTCCTCTGCAATTTCTTCCAACATAGGGACTTTACATTGATTGTTTCGTGGGTAAAGTCCTCTGATGTTGCCCACAAAAAAACTAGTTAGTGGTAGTTGCACCTTCCTCTGTGGTTCATGTCTGGCCCCTCGGTTTGGGCTAGGAATCTCTCCATTATCACTTGAGACCGTTTTCCACTTCCAGAAGACGTCCCATTACTACCTCTAAAAAAGCACCTTGGTCGGGCATAGCCGTGTGTACCGCTGCTGGTCTGACCTTGTGAGTTTGCTGGATGGTTGGCCAGCTTCTGAGGGCATTGCGTTGGCTTTCTAATTTTTCCTCATGAGTTGGTGTGTAGGCAAATTCCCTTTGGATGTGTCCTGTAGTGTGTTCCCTTGGTTTGTTGACGTTGTTTCTGGGCGTCAGTATTTTGGTTCCCTTGATGTGTGGAAGATTGCAGTCTCTCATAGTACATGCCCTTTTGTTGAGCGAGATTCTGCATACATATGGGTGGTAGTCGATGCACTTCCATCCACGCTTGCAACCGATCCTTTCATCCCGCCCGTGCTTCATGAATTTTGCACATATTTTTGGGTGGTCTTGTTTGCATCCCATGCCCACTACTCCATATCGGCATTCATTTCTTAGATAGAAATTGCATACTTCCATGCTTTTCCTCCTAATATCGGTGCCCCTGTTTTCAGCTCTGGGCCTAGGTCTCCATGAATTTGTATTTACAGCACTAACCTCACCTGTTCTTCTGTATGTAGGAGCATTATGGCTGCATCCGTTGCATGTGGGGTGTGTGCTCGTTGGGGTCCCCGACCTCATCTGTCTTGCTGCATTTTGAGGAGGCTCTGCCGTGTCTGCTAGTGTTGCGGGGGGGAGGCTATGGGTATCTGGCATTGTGATGCTAATATTTTCTGGTGTGTTCCCCAGACCTAGATCTAGGCCTATAGCCACGTTTGTTGTGGTACTGGTATGGGGGTTGTCACCGTCACTCTTGCCTACGGCTACTTCTGGGCTTTTGGGTAGGCCTTGGCCTAGGTCAGTGTCCCCAGTTAATTCCTTGGTTGTTGGTGTATTGTCAGCTGGCGTGTTGGTGACAGCTTTGTTGCTCTGGAGCTGAACAGGGATTTTTCTTACCTTACTTATCGCTCCAGAATTGGTTAGTCGTTCCTTGTGTTGGAGAACGGCTGCTTCTGCCTCGGCCACCCACTCACCCTATGTGTCAAACTTTGTTAGGCAGCATGTTTTGCACATGAATTTCCTTTGCGTTTTTGCATAGTTGAGAATTTGATAGGCAGGGAGTTCTGTGCAAAAATAGTGCAGCCATTCCCGGCAGTAGTCGCATTGGATTGCATTTTTTTCACCTGCGAACTTGATTCCGCAGTCGGGGCACTCCGGGTCGGATTTGTTTTGATCCCCGTCCATTGTTGGCGTCATGTTCGTAGTCACTGTTTTTTTTTCTCTTATTTTCACTTCAATCCTTCTGTTTCGGACTTTGTTTCTTGTATGTGTGCACTCACTAAGTGTTTGTGTAGGTTATTCTGTCTTTGGTAATCACCGATTACACTTTCTTTACGAGAAACACCTGATAATGTATGGAGCTACAGTGTGACGTGGCCTTGACCTTGACGCGTAGACTCATCCTTCATAACTTCATACTTCAGATAAGTATTTATAACTAACGTCTCCTAGGCCTGGTTATTGTTTATTTTAAATGTTTTTACTGGGTTATAGTGTAAAGAGTTACTTGTTATCTTGATTTAGAGGTCCTTATTTCCCAACCCCAGTACCGTCAAATTTCGGACCCCCATTGGGTCGGGTTTATTTCAGATGATTATTTGTTCTTACCTATTGTTACTTAAAGTTAACTAGTGAAAAGGCCGTTTAGGTATGGGTACTTGCTGAATTATTATGGTAGGTTATATGATATTACATTTTTAATTAGGCTACCTAACTTTCACCTAATTGGAAGTACAGTAGGCTATTATTAATTATTGTGATTTTAGAGTGTATTATGAATATTGATTGCTATGATATAATTATGTTTGACATGGTCTAATGAACAGAGTTGCCTTGCAAGGGATGGAACGCTGTAGTGAGATTCTGGGCAGCTGATTTCAGGGGATAAGTGACTCGAGTTACAGTAGAAATAACGTTTAGCTTTGTTTGAGCCTTGTATAGCACCCTACGCATTGAGCAGACCCACCTGTTAAGTTTGAACATGACAATTTCCTTTTATTTTTTCCATTTTTTTTTTGATTTGACTCCATAGATATGCTGTGTTATTATGTATTCCCAATTGTGTGTAGAGTACTGCTGAGTAACATATGTACCTGTACTTAATGAGAGGATCTTTGGATGCCTTAAGAGATTATTTCGGTACAGTACTGTAATGTCATAATTTGATCTGTCATTGTATTTCTGTACTTATATTAGCTCATCTATTTTTATATGTTAATAGGAATCCATGTATGTTTATATGTTTATATCAACCTATATTTTTATATGTATTTGTGTTTGTATTTCTGTGTACCGTAATTACGATATTTATTAAGCCCATTTTTTAGGGGTAGCTATATGTGAACCATGGGTTAAGAATGTATTGACTTACCAGGGAACCAGTTTGGGACGGAGTCGATGTGATGCTGAATTGCTGATGGCAGAGAATCGGAGAGTCACCCCTCCCATTGGCTGAGTGCAGGATGCTGAACTCGTGTACTGTACGAGGGTTCAAGGACCAGCAGGAAGACGTATGATTACCCCCATAACCCCAGGATACGGTAGGCCTAAGGAACTACCTACCAGGCAAGCCTGGCCGATTTACCGGTATCTAGCGGAATTGGGATGTATAATACTGAGAGGAATGGGGTGTATACGGACAGCAAAGGTTCGAGTCCTACTCCTAGTGTTAAGAGACTGTCCCAGTGCGGTAATGGATTGGTCCCAGGTTAGATGGTATAGAGATAATTAGCATATGGTACCAATCATACCAATGTTAAGAGCTGTAAACGGTAACAATGTTTCCTTATCTTAATATCACGCTTAAGATTACTGCAATATTGTTTCTATATATCCTCCCGTACCTATTTGGATCTAAATGTGTTTGTCAAGGATGGTAAATCGGAGCCGTTCAGTATTAAATTGGTCTAAGAGTCTTACAGTAGCCTAACCGAGAGTTAAAGTCTTGTCAGCCAACATTGAAGGTGAAGTTTCTTGATTGGTTCTTTTGCTAGCCTCCGATTTATCCTACTGTCCTAATGTTACCTGAATAATGAGCATGAGTCACGATTGGCTAACAGAAGCAGAAAACCATGGGACGGTCCAAGTTCACCTTAAGGTGGGCGATCCAAAACTAATTCGAATGAATTACCGTTCCCAAAAACATCATGTATGTGATATCTAGAAAGTAGAGAATATGCTAGGTCTCAGTGGGGTTTTTGTGGTTCTTTGGTCTTATCATCGTGTCGGAGTTGCAGCCTTTCCCCTTCCTCGAAGGGGTGTTGGATGTGGTCAACCAAACAGGGGGGGTCCTCCTCGTTAATTAGAAATGCACATAAAAACGGGTTTGTCGTCATCCTCTTCCTTCTATCCTTTACGTACCTATTTTTCCACCTTCGCAGCTTAATCTCTCTTTTTTACTGTCCTCTCTCTATCCCTCTCTTCATCTTCTTGTTCGCAGCAGCAAGAAGGGGAACGTGGACGAAATGAGAGATCACTACCCCCCCCCCGTTACAGTGGTGTGTCAGCGGTGCTGGATTTCTTTAGGAGTCCATGGTTTTGACATGCTCCTGTTCCGTTCAGGGCTCCTGAATTAATCCCGTTAACCCCCTCGTAAGAAAGAGGACTGTACAGTACTGGTTCTTACACTTTCGCTCGGGTGTTTAAATCAGTGCGTTTGCAGTTTGTTCATTTTTTCCCCCCTACCAACCCGTTTGGGGAAAAAAAAATAGGTTTTACCCACAAACAGTATTGGCCATGCAACCACATTTCCATACGGTTCGTGTAATATTTCCGGGAATCTTAAGTGCAGCAGATACCAGCAAGAATCACAG
>CM064548.1:58701585-58746860 GCA_032716605.1 Paralithodes platypus
TTGAAATCGGCAAACTATAGGCCGAACGTCTGAAAATCTGGAAACATAATGGGGCTAAGCATGAGGGAGAGTGAAGAGGGACCAGAAAAACGGACCGTCTACCCTACTTAATTTCAAGGGCAATAATCCTTTAAAAAGGCGAATCGAATTATTTAAGTGACGTCCGAAAAATGTTCGCGGAAAAAAAAAAAAAAAATCATATATCGTCGATATCACCCGCCAATATAGATCACCGACAATAATTAATACAAGTTAAGGGGGAGGTAGCTGTGTTTTCTGGAAACCGTTCTACTTCCGGTTTAGCATAATTCGTTTTGAGATTTTAAAGGGGAGGTATTTAGTTTGTTCACTAGACATCCATCAAGCTGTAAATTACACCCTCACGAAGTCCCTTTCAAGATAAAAATTTTATACATTTTTCGGTAGAAAATGCTCCCGGCCGAAGGCCGATTCCGCTAAATTACAGGCTCGCTATCCGCTCGCCAGGATAAAAATAGAAAACTGAATTGTTCACGAAAGGTCTTAATATGGGGGTGAACGTTCTTAAAAATGCTAAACTAAGGGGGCAAACGTTTTATAATATCAAAAGCCATGGGGCTAAAACATGAGGGAAGAAGGGGTCAAGAAAACAATCCCTCAAGTGGAGACCTCCCCGGAGAGGTTCTTTCCGTTAAATTGGCTATTTGACGACCTTTCGCCCCAGTTATGTCAACATTTAAGACCTTTGCGTGCCACTAAGGAATCGATTTTATCTTGGCGAGCGATAGCAGAGATTGTAATTTTAGATGGAAGCGTCCCGGCCGAAAAAATGTACAAAGGTATCTTGAAAGGGGGGTTCTAGGGGGTGTTTCTTAAAGCTTGATGGAGGTCTTGCGAGGAAACTAAACACAAATCAATGGCTAGATAAATATATATATAGACCAAAAACAGACAACAATCCAGCACTAGCCCCTAAAAGCAGACTATAACGATTATCCGCTCTCTCAAATGATCAAACATTTTCACAGAGGCAACTGTAAATCAGGATTTTATCTATTGGTTAACGGGACCATTTCCACCGGAGGGAGTTTTTTTCCTTGCATCTACTTTATCTCTCATGTTTAGCCCCGTTGCTTTTGAGAGTTTTAAGAAGTTTGCCTCATATTTTGGACGATTTTAAGAACGTTCAAACCCATTTCTGTCCAAGTTTTAAGACCTTTCGTTGCCATAAGGTGTCGATTTCATCCTGGCGAGCGATAGCGAGCCTGGAATATAAGAGGTACCGGCTTTCAGCCGGGACATTTTTCGACCGAAAAAATGTATCAAATTCATATCTTGAAAGGGGCTCAAGGGGTTGTAATCTTAAGCTTGAAAGGATATCTAGGGACCAAACTAAGAACCTCCCCTTAATGGGGGGTGGGGGGGGGGGTGGGTATTATTTCATATATTTTTTTTGTTTATTATTATATTTTTTTAGTTTCCTCCATACACCTCCATCAAGCTTAAGGGGGGATCTCCACTTGAGGGATTGGTTTCTTGGACCCCTTTCTCCCTCATGTTTAGCCCCATGGTTTTGGATTAATTATTAAACCGTTGCCCCATTAAGTTAGCGATTTTAAGAAATTTCACCCCATATTAATGACCGGTTCGTACCAATCAGGTGTCTATTTTATCCTGCGGGACCGATAGCGAGCCTGTAATTTAAGAGAAAAAAGGCCTTAGGCCGGGATTTTTTGTTTTATCGGAAAAATGTAACCATTTATCTGGAACAAGGACTCAAGGGGGTGGTAATTTTAAGGTTGATGGAGACTCTAGGGAACAAACTAAATACCTCCACTGAAATTAAACACCTCCCAAGACCCTCCTTCAAGATAAATTTGAACATTTTTCGATAGCAAAATGTCCTGGTCGAAGGCTGATACCTAAATGATACGAAAAGTCTCAAATATTGACAAAGAAATGGGGAGGTAAAGGTCTTAAAATCGCCAAAATAATGGGCCCCGAAACGACTTTAAATCTGAAAACTAATGGGGCTAAAACACGAGGGGAGAAGGGGGACCAGAAAAAACGAATCATCTCCCCTTAATTTCGATGAATAGCATTGAATTCAGATCCAACCCGTCTAAAGAGATCGATGATAATGTCCAATACGAGTTTATTAAATTATGTTATGATGGAGAGAGAGAGGAGGAGGAGAGAGACGAGAGAGGGAACACGCAGTATACATTATATAGCCTACATATATGCCTGAAAATGCAAAAATATCGTAAAATGTAACCTCCCCATATGTAACCTCCCCACCATAATACATTATGCAACTCAACCTTGCCCTACTTTCAAACACCCAAAAACATAGCCGCAAAAAAATAAATGGTGGAAAACCCTCTGAGATAACATGGCGCGTACGCGTGTTGTTGTGTGTATTGATTGTATGTGTGGGTATGGGTCTGTTGTCTATTATGTGTGCGCTGTATGTATTTTGTATATATGATATGCTGTGTATGTGTGTATGTATGCATGCGTGTATGGTGTGTATTTTGTATATGTATGTGTGGTATGTGTGTATATATATGTATGTATGTATGTGTGTGTATTTATGTATATGTATGTGTGTATGTGTGTAAGTCGTGTATAATATATTATGTTATGTATGTTGTGTGTATTTATGTATATGGATGTGTGTATATATAGTATGTGTGTATGTGTGTATTTCGGTATATGTATGTGTGTATGTGTGTGTACTATATGTATGTGTGTATGTACGTCTGGACGGAAGCCAATAATAGCGCCAGTGTCTTAGGGCAAGGGTCCGCCCGTATATAAGATGAAAAAGAATGTCAGGGGTCGCGCCCCGCCCCCCCGCCCCCCCCTATCCAAACCCCCACCCCAACCCCCTCCCTCCAATACCTCAACCCCTTAACCCCCTTTTTATCAACCACCCCCCCCACTCACTTACACCCCTATTATCTATCAAAAACCCGCACCCCCCCCCCTCTACTAAACACTGAAAACCACACTAAGAAAAAAAAACCCCTACTAAATCTATCTAACCTCTACACCATCCCTTCTACCACCCTCCCTCTCTTCTTCCTCTTCTTTAAGGGGGGATGGAGGCGTGTTATGCTCTCGTGTGTAGATTCTTTTATAATGTTTATTTCCTTTTTTCAAGCTGCAAAAAACACTCCCAAGACCCTCCTTGGCAGATAAATTTGTAAAGTTTTCGATAGAAAAATTTGACCGGCCGAAGGCCGGTCCCTCTTTAAATTACTAGGCTCGCTATCGCTCGCTCGCCATGGAAAATATCGACACCTTCTAAAATGACACGAAAAGTGTTCGTTAATGTACAAAAGAAATGGGCCAAAAGGTCTTAAAATCGTCAAAACTAATGAGCTGAAAGTCCATACAATCTGAACACTAAAGGGACTATAAAGCATGAGAAGGAGGGAGGGGGACCAGAAATAAAAACCACCCATCTCCCCTCATTAAACCACCCATCTCCCCTTAGCATTATAAAACCACACATCTACCCTCATAATCACCCATCTCTCCCGCTCATAAATCACCACTATCTCCCCACTCAATAAAACCACCACATCTCCCCTCCACATAAACCACACCCATCCCCTCATCAACCCAACTCATCTGCCCTCTCGAGTAAACCACATACCACCTACTCACCCAATTCATAAAACCACCCCATCTACCCTCATAAACCACCCCACTCCCTCCCCTCATAAAACCACCCCCAACCCCCGCTCCATCATAAAACCACCCATCTACCTCTCACCTCATAAACCACCCATCTCCCCTCTATAAAACCACCCAATCTCCCCCTCATTAAAACCACCCATCTCCTCACTCATAAAACCAACCATCGCATCATACAACCACCCATCTCCCCTTCATAAAAACCACCCCAACTCCCCTCACTCCACCATACACTCCCCTCATAATAACCACACCATCTCCCACCATAAACCACCCATCTCCCCGCATAAACCACCCATCTCCCCATAAACCATCCCAAATACTCCCCTCATACAAACCACATACCAACTCCCCATCATAAAATTTTAAACCACCCATACTCCCTCATAACACCGCATCTCCCCTCATAAACCACTGCCATCGTCTGCCCTCTAAAGCAAACCACAGCCATCTCCCCTCATAAACCACCCATCTCCCCTCATAAACCACCTCATATCTCCCCTCATACAACAATTACATCTCCGCCTGCCCATAAACCCACGCCCCGTCTCCCCTCATAAACCACCCATCTCACACTCAAATAAACCACCCATTCTCCCCTTCATAAAAACCACCACCATTCTCCCCTCATAAAACCACCCATCTCCCCTCATAAACCACCCGTCTCCCGCTCATAATATCACCCAGGATCCCCTCATAAATCCCCCGTCTCCCCTCATAAAACCGCACCATCTCCCCGCATAAAAACCACCCATCTTCCCCTCATAAAACAACCCATCTCCCCTCATAAAGGCAGCCATCTCCCCTCATTAAACTCACACCGTCTCGCCTCATATTGAAAGCACCCATCTCCCCCTCATTTAAAACCACCCAACGCCCCTCATAAAACCACCCAAATCCTACCGCATAAACCACCCATCTCCCTTTATAAAACAGCCCATTCCCCTCATAAAACCACCCATCTACCTCATAAAACAACCCATCTCCCCTCTAAAAACCACTCCAGACTTCCCCTTCATAAAACCACCCATCTCCCCTCATTTAAACCAACCAGCCAACTCCCCTCATAAAACCACCCATCTCCCCTCATAAAACACCCATCACTCCCCTCATAAAACCACCCAATCTTCTCCCCTCATCAAAAACCACCCATCTCCCCCGCACTAAAACCACCCAGCTCCCTCATTAAAACCACCCCATCTCGCCCTTCCATTTTAAAACCACCCAACTCCCTCATAAACACCACATCCATCCCCCCTCATAACACCACCCAACTCCGGTCCTCATAAAAACACCCATCGTCCCCTCATTAAAACCAACCATCTCGCACTCATAAACCACCCATCTCCCTCATAAAAGCACACCCATCTCCCATCATAAAAACCCACCCATCCCCCTCATAAAACCACCCATCTCCCCTCATTAAACCACCCATCTCCCCTCATATAACCACCCATCTCCCCTCATAAAACCACCTCTATCTCCCCTCATAAAGCAACCATTCTCCACCTCATAAACGCACCCATTACTCCCACTCATAAACAACACCATCTCCCCTCATAAAACCACCCATCAGCCCCCTCAATAAAACAACCATCGTCTCCCACGCCTCATAAAACCACCCATCTCCCCTCATAAAAACCACCCCCCAAACTCCCCTCATAAAACCACCCATCTCTCCTCATAAAACCACGCAATCTTCCCGCTCACTAGTAGACCCTCAACCTCCCCTCAGAAAAACCACCCATCTACCAGTCATAAAAACCACCCATCTCCCCTCATAAAACCACCCATCTCCCCTCATAAAACCCACCCACACTCCACTTCATAACCACACATACTACACTCATAAACCACCCATCTCCCTTCATAAACCTAACCTCTGCCCATTGGATCCCCTCCAGCAACCATGACGTGTGTGTTGTTTTATACCGCTGGATGCCGACTAATAATTGGATGATGTACCAGCCGTTTCAAAAGGACCTGTGTTACTAAGAAGGGGTTATGGAGATCGTTGTTGACCCCTTTTGAGTCATAGAGGTAGATTATAAACCTAAAGACTACTCGTCTAAGCCTGGGGTATACCAGAATATAGATACAAATTACGCATGGTGGTGGACATGGGGTTTAAAGGGAGGGTTTTCTAGTTTGGTTTCCTACTCCTCCAGCAATCTTAAAATTACACCCCCTTTGGGACCCCCTTTCAAGATAAGTTGGTACCATTTTTCGGTAGAAAAATGTCCCCTGCCGAAGGGCCGGTTAAATCCTCTAAAGTGACAGGCTCGCTCATCGCTCGCCAGGATAAAACTCGACACCTAATGGCACGGACAGAAAGGTCTTTAAAGATAATGACCAGAATGGGGCGTGAACATATCTTTAACAAAATCACCAAACTAATGGGGCTAGACATGAGGGAGGAAAGAGGGTCAAAGAAAAAAGTCCCGCAAGTTGGAAAATCTCCCCTTAAGCCACCCCAACCCCCTCCTCTTAACCTTTTCGGTTACCGGCGGACGTCTTTTTACATTTTAATACTGTCAAGTTACATTTTAGACGGATTGTGTGGCCAGTGTTCAGTCAAATATCTGTGGCAGTACAAAGGTCTCGAGTGAGGATAGTTCGAAGCCTGTTAATCTGTTCTGGAGGGCCCTATCGGAAGGCTCAATGGAAGCGTCTAATTAGGTGGCCTATCAAATTACAGTTAAATGGACGGTACCAACGGTACTGAGAGGGTTAATTACAACATATAGACAGACCAGACAGACAGACAGACAGACAGAACAGGACAGACAGAGAGAGAGAGAGATAGAGATAGAGATAGATAGATAGAGACGATAGAGATAGATATATAGATAGATAGATATATATAGAGAGAGGGATAGATACGATAGGATAGATAGATAGAGAGAGAGCAGAATCCTGATATTCCCTGCCAGTTCCTTTGTGGTGGTGGTTCAGAAGCTCTCTCTCAACTACTCTCTCCTCTCACACACCCACATATACACACTCTCCCTAGACACACACAGAAACACACACACACACACGATATCACAGCCCCAAGCCCCTTCTATTTGTTTATTTTGTTACTCTCCCTAGAATTGATTGAAAGGGTTTTTTAAAAATTTAAATATTCCTTGTAACTCTCTACACACTCACTCACTCTCACTGTGTGTGTGTGTGTGTGTGTGTGTGTGTGTTTGTATTCCTGCTCCCCCTTCCCCCCCTCCTCATCTCCTTCCCTCCCCCTCTATTCCTGCTTCCCCTCCCCTCATTTAAACTCCGCCTAGACAAATATCTCGCATCAAACCCGCGACTGACTGCGTTTGTAAATGAATAACTTTATTTTATCCCCCCCTCAGTTACTAACCCATCTGTCCCCTACTAACTTCCTAATCCTGCCGCGGACATTAGTTCCAGGGCAGTAGTTCCCTTTCCAATGTTCCCTTACCCATTCTAAACCACTGTTTGGACACTTGATCCTCAGTGTTTTGGAGGACAAGCAGCCTAGAAGAGTCACTAGATCTGTTGTTGCTTGATTTCCTTTGTACTCCCTCTCTATCTATTTATACCACCCCCAACTTCCCCCCTCCCCATATATAACATTACCCCACCCCTCTGCTCACCTCCCCTCCCCATATACTCCTGATCTCACCCACCCCACCCCCCTTTCCCCCTCCCCTCCCCCTATACTCCTGATCTCACCCACCCCCCCCCCCATTCCCCCCTCCCCTCCCCATATACTCCTGATCTCACCCACCCCCATTTTTCCCCCCTCCCCTCCCCATATACTCCTGATCTCACCCCCCCCACCCCCATTTCTCCCTCCCCTCCCCATATACCCCCCACTAGGACCAATTCTCTTTCTAATTTACATCAACGACATAGATGAGGGTCTCACCTGCACAATCTCAAAATTTGCTGACGATACAAAAATTGCAAATAGCGTACTCTCAAAAGAACAAGTTGACGATAAGCAACACAATCTAGATAAATTGTCATGTTGGGCCCAAATTTGGCAAATGAGTTTCAATGAGGATAAATGTAAAGTACTACATGTCGGATACCTAAATGAGAAAGCAAACTATTCGATGAATGGCACTCAGCTTAAGAATGTAAACAGAGAAACTGATCTGGGAGTAACAATATCGAGTAACCTAAAACCGAGTCAACAATGTTCAGAAGTTGTTAAGAAGGCAAACAAAATAATTGGCTTTATAGGCAGGTCATTTGAGCATAAATCCAAAGAAGTTATCCTAACCCTTTACAATTCCTTAGTCCGCCCTCTTCTGGAATACTGCGTTCAATCCTGGTGCCCTTATTACCAAAAAGATATAAACAAGCTAGAACGAGTTTCAACGTAGAGTTACCAAAATGATACCTAGCCTAAAGAACAAACCATACGAAGAGCGTCTTAGAGAATTAAATCTATTTCCTTTAACCCAGCGCAGATTAAGAGGCGACTTAATTCAAGTGTTCAAAATCATCAAAGGCATCGACAATATGGACTGTAGTAAGTACTTCACTATCGACCAATCTAATTACACGCGGGGGAAACGGTTGCAAAATTATTGGTAAATCTTTTAACTCGCACGAATCTAAGAATTTCTTCTTCAATCGAGTTGTCAACTTGTGGAATGGGCTTCCCCGAGACGTTATAGACTGCAGCACCGTTGATTCATTTAAATTCCGCCTAGACAAATATCTCGCATCAAACCCGCGACTGACTGCGTTTGTAAATGAATAACTTTATTTTATCCCCCCCTCAGTTACTAACCCATCTGTCCCCTACTAACTTCCTAATCCTGCCACGGACATTAGCTCCAGGGCAGTAGTTCCCTTTCCAATGTTCCCTTACCAACTCTAAACCACTGTTTGGACACTTGATCCTCAGTGTTTTGGAGGACAAGCAGCCTAGAAGGGTCACTAGACCTGTTGTTGCTTGATTTCCTTTGTAATCCTAATCCTTTATACTCCTGATCTCACCCACCCCACCCCCATTCCCCCCTCCCCTCCCCATATACTCCTGATCTCACCCCCCCCCACCCCCCCCCTCCCCTCCCCATCAATTCCTGCTCAGACCCCCCCACCCCCACCTCATCTATTTCTACATTCCATCTATACCTGCTACCCAAGGAACCCACACCCCATATTTAGTCATGCTTCCCTCCTCCTCCCCCACCCATCCTCCTCCCCTTCCCATCCCCTCCCCTCCCTATCTATTCCTAGCCCTCCCTCCCCACCCCAACCTCCTCCTTCCCTCCCCATCTATTCCTCAACCCCCCCCTCTTCCCTTCCCCCCAACCACCCCTCCTCCCCTCCCTATCTATTCCTAGCCCTCCCTCCCCACCTCCCCTCCACCAAAAAACTTCACCGCACAATCAATAGCATGACCTTCCTTCCACGCCCTCCCCCCCTCCCTCCCTTCCCCTCCCTACACCCAACCCTCCCCCTTCCACGCCCTCCCCCTCCCTCTTCCCCCTACAAGCAACCCTCTTCCTTCCATAATACCCCTTCTCCCTTGATTCATTCACGCACCATCTCCCCACTAGACTTCCCCCGTATACTCCTCCACACCCCCTCCCCCTCCCTCCTTCCACCCCCAAGATTCACCCCTCCCCCTTCCTTCCTCCACCCCCCCATGATTCACAACTCCCCCTCCTTCCCTTCCCCCTACCCCCCTCCATGCCACCTTTTCCACCCCCCTTAGTTTCATTCACTTCGCCCATCCCCCTACTCCCCTCCCTCCACCCCATCCCCCCACTTTCATACGTCAGACAACCCCCCTCCCTAACCCCGCCCCCTATCCGAATCACCTTCCTCCATCGACCCATCTATCCCCTTCCCCCTCCCCTTCCGTTCTCCCCCCCTACCCTAGAAACGTAACTCGCCCCTCCCTCCCCCCTACCCTCACCTACCTCCCCCCCCCCTTTTTGTTTTACTGGTCAGCTATCCTCCCCCCCTCCCCCCCCCCCCCCCCCCCGCATCCAGTCACCTCCCCCCTCCCCTCCCAGTAGACTAATCCATTCCCCCTCCTTCCTCCCTTTAGTCACCCCCGCCCATTCATAACACCCTTACCCCCTCCCTTTACCTTCACCTCCCCCTTCCACTAGACTCCCCCCTCCCCCCTCCCTCCCACCAAACCCCCCCCCCCCCCCCACCTCGTCACCATTCCCTCCACCCATTCAAGCTCTCCTCTCTCTCTCTCTCTCTCTCTCGGCACCTATACTCAACTTCTTTTAACTTAGGAATGTTTCAGATAATTGTTGAATATCTAATGTAAACAATATAATAACTACAACGTATTATGTTTGTTCCATATAGAGGTTAATGTTCAGGAGTTTTGGACTCCTTATTTTGAACAGGGTATAGGAACAATGTGTGTGTGTGTGTGTGTGAGGTGGGGCGGGGTATGTATGTGCGGGTCTGTGAGTGTGTGTGTGTATGTGCGGCTCTGTCTGTGTGTGTATGTGCAGGCCTGTGTGCGATTATAGATATATGTGTATGGTATATATGTTACTAGCAACAATGAACACTTCTCCTAACCTTTATAATGTGTGTCCCAGGCGCAGTGTGTGAGGTGGTGTTTGTGTGTGTGGATGGGTGTGTGTGGACTGTATATGTGCAGCTCTGTTTGTGTGTGTGTATATACGTGTGTGTGTGTGTGTGTGTATAAATATGTGTGTATACCTAACCCTCCATAATGTTTGTTCCAGGTGCAGTATGTGGGGTGGTGGGGTTCCTGATCATCAACGTAACAGTAGTGATGGCAGTAAGGCAGTA
Organism: Paralithodes platypus; assembly: GCA_032716605.1. Taxonomy (NCBI): domain Eukaryota; kingdom Metazoa; phylum Arthropoda; class Malacostraca; order Decapoda; family Lithodidae; genus Paralithodes; species Paralithodes platypus. Next base: position 58,712,050 of record CM064548.1, read on the forward strand.
CTCCCACAGGCGAGCGAGGCGGCGACGATTCCAGGATTTACAGTTAGTATATCCTTCTCTTATAATACCTAACCTAGTCTAACCTAGCCTAAACTAATGTATCGTAACCTAATCTAACCTAACCTGACCTAAACTGATAAACCTAACCTAACCGAAACTAAAGTAATCTAACTAACCTAACCTAACCTAAACTAACTTGAACAAAACAAATTAAACTAACCTAATTAATCGTAGTTAACTTAACCTAAACTAACTACTAAACCTACTCAACTTAGCCCAACCTATTCCTAACCAACAGCTAACCTAATCTAACCTAGCCCAAACCCACGGGTACCCCAATATGACCCAAACCACTTCAGCCGCACCCAACCCAAGAGAACCTAACCTAACCGAACATAAACTAATTTAACCTAATCTAACATACACTAACCTAACCTAACTTAAACTAAACAAATGTTACCTAAACTAATGTAACCAAACCTAATCAACCCTTACCCAACTCAAACCCTTCGTGAACGGCAGAACAATAAAATATAACCAGGTGGGGCTTTGGTTTCCCGGGCGTTTCCGCGCCCTCCTCAGCTCCCCGCCATGGAGTGGCTTCGGTCACCCAGGCTTCATTGTGGTCGGCAGGGAGGGTTCTGTGGGGGCGCTCGGTTACGGCCTTGGCCTTGCTCGGGGCCTTGGGGCTGTTCGGCCAGGCAGCTTGGGGAAAAACAACAACAACAACAACCAGGTAAAAGGAATGTAGGATAATGTACTGGATTAAACAACACAATAAAGGCAGCCTCACAATGACAGCAGTGGGGGTAGGATTAAACTAAAGCCCAGATTACCCTACTGTAATTGTTATAATTATGTTTCTCTTATTCTGTTCTAGCAATGTAGAAAAATGTGTATAGACTCTTCCTCAGTACTTTATATCATATTTTATTTTGCGTTGCCCCCCCCCCCCCACACTTTTGCCACAAACACGAAATTAAATATATAAAATATGACTATTATGTTTACTTTTCAATTTGCCTCCTCCCCCCTTCCCCCCCACTCCAAAAACCCCAAAGAAACTCAAACAAAATATATATATACAGTAAACTTTATATTGTGTAATCCTACATTTATGCATCACAGTGCCTGGTGTAATGCAGCTAAGAAAAAACGAGATTTGCAGTATGAGCAGGATAAACTAAATTACAATGCACAATCTCACAATCTCTCTCTCTCTCTCTCTCTCTCTTCTGGAACAACATCTGTATTAATCATCTTGTATAGTTACCCAATACCCTTACCTCCCCCCCCCACCCCCCGCCCCCTAGACTGGAACAAAGAGGGGGGGGGGAGGGGGGATCTCTACAAACTGTATTAATGATTTTGTTGTATTAGCCTCAACAATAACAACAACTGCATTGATCATCTTATAGCTAACCTAGAACCTTTCCTCTCTTCTCCCCCCAGACTGCAACAAAACGGGGGGTATCTCTAAATTTTTTATTAATCTGTTGTATTAGCTCCAATAACAACAACACCTGCATTAATCATCTTATAGCTAACCTAGAACCTTTCCTCTCTCCCCCTTGTACTAGCCCCAACAACAACAACAATAACAACAACACCTGCATTAATCATCTTATAGCTAACCTAGAACCTTTCCTCTCTCCCCCTTGTACTAGCCCCAACAACAACATCAACAACAACACGTGCATTTATCATCTTATAGTAACCCTAGAACCTTTCCTCTCTCCCCCTTGTACTAGCCCCAACAACAACAACAAAACAACAACAATAACAAAACAACAAGAACAACAACAACAACACGTGCATTTATCATCTTATAGTAACCCTAGAACCTTTCCTCTCTCCCCTCCTTGTATTAGCCCCAACAACAACATCTCCATTAATCATCTTATAGCTAACCTAGAACCTCTCTCTCTTCCCCCCCAGACTTCAACAACATGGGGGGTATCTCTACAACGTCGACCAGCTGATGGCAGACTACAACCAGCAGCTCAACGCCGGTAACTCCTAGGTGGACTCGAACCCCTGACACCACAACCACCACCACCTTATAATATCACCCTTCAGCCAGGATCGATAAAACCAGAAACGTTGATTTTATATCCATGGCTTGAAATGTTTATATCGAGGGTCAGAAACGTTCATTGTATATCCATGGCCAGAAATGTTTATATCGAGGGTTATAAACGTGCATTGTATATCCATGGCCAGAAATGTTTATATCGATGGTGAAAAACGTTTGAAAGACTCTGGAATACATGGTCAGAAACGTGTATATATATCAATGGACAGAAACGTTTACTGTCTATCCATGGCCAGAAATGTTTATATCGATAGTTATATACGTTTACTGTCTATCCATGGCCAGAAACGTTTATATCAAAGGTCATTAATTATTACTGTCTATCCATGGCCAGAAATGTTTATATCGATAGTTATAAACGTGTATTGTCTATCCATAGCCAGAAACGTTTACTGTCTATCCATGGCCAGAAACGTTTATATCAAAGGTCATTAATTAAGGTCTATCCATGGCCAGAAATGTTTATATCGATAGTTATAAACGTTTATTGTCTATCCATAGCCAGAAACGTTTACTGTCTATCCAGGGCCAGAAACGTTTACTGTCTATCCGTGGCCAGAAACGTTTACTGTATATCCATGGCCAGAAACATTTATTTTCTATCCGTGGCCAGAAACACTTACTGTCTATCCATGGCCAGAAACGTTCACTGTCTATCCGTGGCCAGAAACGTTCACTGTCTATCCGTGGCCAGAAATGTTTACTGTCTATCCATGGCCAGAAACGTTCGCTGTCTATCCGTGGCCAGAAACGTTCACTGTCTATCCGTGGCCAGAAACGTTTACTGTCAATCCGTCACCCCAACTTTATATTGCCCTCCCTGGATCTATGAGGATCTGTTGTCTGACCTCCGAGTTCGTTGTCAAGAGGGATTTTGGGGGGACCTCTCGAAAAGCTTGGGATTTTTGGGGGGGTGGGGGGGGGAGTCCTCGAGAAGCTTGGGATTTTTTGGGGTAGACCTCGAGAAGCTTGGGATTTTTTGGGGGGCCCTCGAGAAGCTTGGGATTTTTTGGGGGGGGGACCTCGAGAAGCTTGTTTTTTTTTTGGGGGGGGACCTCGAGAATTTTGGGATTTTTTTGGGGGGGTGGGGCCTCGAGAAGCTTGGGATTTTGGGGACCTCTCGAGAAGCTTTAGATTTTGGGGGGGGACCTCGAGAAGCTTGGGATTTTTTGGGGGGGACCTCTCGAGAAGCTTGGGGTTTTTGGGGGGGGACCTCGAGAAGCTTGGGTTTTTTGGGGGAGGCCACGAGCAATTTGGGATTTTGTGGGGGCCTCTCGAGAAGTTTGGCCTCTGTTCCGAGTTGTGAAAGGGGAAAGGTTTGGGAATCGACTGCGAGTTTAAAAGGGGATATCAGGATTGGGTATGATTCGGGTTGATTTTGATTAGAGTTGTATTATGGATTTCTTTATTTATCAGGGCAGTTTTGATTGGAGTTTATATGGATTTCTTAATTTACCATAGGGAAGTGTACAGTACAATAGTATTTTGAATAGCATAGAAGGGGAATATCAAGCATATTAAAATTCTACTCGGCTACACTGCATTCTGTCGTACTGCCATTAAAGATAGAATGCACGAGAACCCTGTTAATTATTGTGTACATACTAAAAGGCCTAACTCATGCCTATTTTGATATCTCCTATAGACTACAGCGGGTTCCTGTAGTTAGCGAAACCCAAAGCCTACGAGAATGCACGCAGGGCCTAACTCATGCCTAATTTGATATCTCCTATAGACTACAGCGAGTTCCTGTAGTTAGCGAGACCCATAGCCTACGAGAATGCACGCCGAGCACGTATTCTGATGGTCCCAAGAGATATGTCCGCTACGAGAATGCACGCAGAGCACTTCTTCGGATGGTCCCGACTTTCTGAGATACGTCCGGAACTGCTACGAGAATGCACGCAAAACACTTCTTCTGATGGTCCCGACTTTCTGAGATACGTCCGGAACTGCTACGAAAATGCATGCAAAACACATCTTCGGATGGTCCTGACTGTCTGAGATATGTCGGGAACTGTAAATAATATATATACTCGATAATTTGATAGGAATTGATATAAATACTGTATATATGATAATTATGCCACATGGGTAGGAGGACTTCGTTCATAAAGTTTTGCATAGCCTTGAATTTTAACACTTCATTTTTAATAGACGATTTGATACAGTTAAGAAGGGGATGGGGAATCACAAGGGGCTAGCCTAGATAGTTTTTGCCCTTTTGATCTCCACCTCCTTCCTAAGCTAAATAAATGTGTGTGATCGTAATTCGAGCTAAAATCAAATAATGCCATGGGAATGAAATAATTAATATGATGTAAATATAAATAGTTATCGAGCCAGCACTCCTATGTCTCCTCGTAGGGAAAGAATCCATGGCCACAAACATTTGCATCCATGGTTAGAAACGTTTAATGTATCTCAAAGGTAATGCGTTTACTGTCAATCCATGTCAGAAACGTTAATTATATATCCATGGACAGAAAAGTTTATTGTATATCCATGAACAGAAACATATATATATATATATTTTAGGGTTAGAAACGTTTATTGTATATCCATGGACAGAAACGTTTATTGTAGAGTTAGAAATATTTACTATATCCATGGACAGAAACGTTTACTGTATATCCATGGCCAGAAATGTTGGGGCTCCTTTAGGCCTGCTTCACACAAACGTTTTCTTACGGGCGTGAAATGCACCGATTATATAGTCAATGGTAATTAATGAAACAATTTCTACAATCACGTAGAGGGAAATTTCATGCCGCATGTGCACTCATCTCCCGTTCTGTAAAATATTGGATGCTATAATGTCCATTCTGTAAAACACTGAACTATTCTGTCTATTTTCTGTAAAACATTGATCACTAAATTGTCCATTCTGTAAAACATTGAATACCCGGTACTTTATAATCCATTCTGTAAAACATTGAATACTTTATAATCCATTCTGTAAAACATTGAATACTTTATTATCCATTCTGTAAAACATTGACCACCACTTTGTCCATTCTGTAAAACATTGGCCACCATTTTGTCCATTATGTAAAACATTAGACACTATATTATCCACTGAATACTATATTGTCCATTCTGTAAAACACTGAACTCTATTGTAACCCAAACGATACACACACACAAACGTATGCATCATTTTCTATGAACATACAGGAAAACAAATTCGTGTGTAGCAGGCCTTAGCGAATCAAAATATGAATATACACACCATATGAGGAGCACTTAAAACGTTTCGCCGGCCACTCGACGAATCAATATATTTTAGTACAAGCTTGCGAGGAAGAAGAAGAAGCCTTTGTACGCATGTAAGAGTATTTTGTGTGAGAAACCTTATTTTCAGTAAAACCGGAGTCACATGAGCCCTTTTTCGAGCAATGTTTACGGGCAATTATGGTCTCGAAGTTTTAAAAATTACACTTTATCAGAATTCAGCCGCCTAACATAATCTACCTTCAGTCTAGTTACCGATATCTGTGCAGAAAAGTCCCGAAATAATACGAGATCAATCTTGCTCGTGAAAAATTGCCGGAACAAGCGTTCGTGTGACAGCGGCTTAAGCATTATATATACCTTGACACTTCGGGCCACAGTCTTAATCCCAGGGGAAATAGGGGAGTGCTCTCCCCTCCCCCCTACACTGAAACGAAAACCTAGGGTACAATGGAAACGTGTAAACAATTCAATGTATCAAAAAGGGTACACATATTTAGTGTTCCCTGATTGATCTATTCATATTACTTTAGAACACATAGATTCATAGAACACATACGCGATTAGAATATGGTTTATATATACCGTTATTTTTATACAATTAAGGATTCTAACAGGTTTGCCACAGGTCGTAGCGCGGTTGGTAGAGCACTCGCCTGCAAACAGTGAGGTTGACTGTTCAAGTCTTGGGCCAGCCAGACACCAGTACTGTTGGTGGACGGCGCAGTCTAGCAATCTGTGGCAACTGTTCACTGAAGTCCCTGATCATCAGGGCACCCACCCAGTTCTTGAGCAGGAAAGTGTATGGTGGCATAGATAACGCCAACGAACTTGACAATAATCTTGATCCCTGACCTCTCTCTAACTCAAAAGGGCCTAGAGCAAACTGGCTGTAAATATCCACACCTATTTCCTAGTGGACTCTGCCCAAATGATAGAAACATCAGCCCGATTGCTTTCATTAATTTTGAGTTATAAGAAGTTAAGGGGTCAAGTTCGCTGGCGCTACCTATAGAAACCAAATTTTTGTCATCAGGGGGAAGAGCACCCCCCTCCCAATGTTCTTTAAGACTATGGCCCTCTAATATCTTTATCTCTCGAGGGGGCTGATAATGAAACACACAGTGGTTGCCCTCAGGAATACAGTAATGTAATACAAGGGACCTAGAGGGATATTTTTGACAGCGTACACTTTATATAAGTTTTGTGTATGAGGGCGGCTGGGGGAGGGGTCACACGGACACTTTTTCCTGGCAATCTCGTTATCTTGCAACGATCGTGTAATCGAAGGGCAAAATCGGAAAATTATTGGCAATTTTCCGGTTTTTGGCGTGTGAGGGAGGGTGAGTGAGGGAGGTGTATGTAGGACTTCAGTCTACGCCGCGCGGCCGTGGCGAGCGGTTGAAGGCCACCTATCGTCCCTCCAACGACCGGTCTCTCTCTCTCATCGCTCATAATAGCCTCAAAAAGGCGCTCGTCATATGACGGGTGCCGCAGGATAGGCCAATTTTCTCTCTCTCGTCATATGACGGTCGCCGCGAATTGAAGGTTAAAAGCACTTTAGTTAATGTTTTCACAACCATAAAAATGACAGGTTGCCAGGATATAATTGCCGCCCAAAAATTGCCGGGAAAAGCGCCTGTGTAACTCCGCCTTTAAAAGTGTATATATATATATATATATACACACCATAGAGCGCTGACCAAAAACTAGTAATATCAAAATGCATCTTTACTATAAATATATAAATAAGTCTTAGGTGAATAAGGTTAGGGTAGTAGCCTGTATATTCTAGAGTATTATAATTATAATAATAATAATAATAATAATAATAATAATAATAATAATAATATATAATGCACTCGTGTTTCATAATATAGATAAGGACCAAAGTAACATTGCAGTACAAAATGGAGAAGAACAAAACTGTATAATTTGACACGATGTGATTTTTACCTATCTTAAGGGGGGTCACCGGCTTTCTTTATCTTTCTCTCTTTCCCTGGCTTGTATCCATTCGGCCCCATTCAGCCAACTGTTTTAAGACGTTTATCCCCATACAGGTGTCGATTTCTTCCTGGCGAGCGATAGCGAGCCAGAATTTTATGGAGAAATCCGGCTTCGCCGGAGAAATTTTTATATAGAAAAATGTACAAATTTAGCTTGCTGTCAATACAAAAAATACATATATGCTGGCTCGTTACCGTTCGCCAGGAAAATATTGACACCTGGATGGGGTAAACGTCTTAAAACAGTAGGCTGAATGGGGCCAAATGGATACTAGCCAGAGAGAGATGAAGAGAAAGAGAAAAAATCGAGGTGGGCTCCCTTAATGAACGACTGAGAAATATCCTAGCAATGCATTTTTTGGGGTGACCGGCTCGATACTGAAGCCGCGGGGTCGCACGGGTTAGTCTATCGGCGGATTTACTCTGAGTCGCGGCATCGGAGTACAAAAATTAATAACGAAGTAAAAATTAACGGTATCGGAGTAAATAATCACAGTAGCGAAGTAAATTATTACAGTATTGGAGTCAAAATCCAAAGTATCGAGTACAAAAATAACCATATCAAAAGGAAAACAATCGCATTATTAGAGTCAAAGATCACAGTATCAGAGTCAAAGGTTACAGTATCAGACTCCGATACAACTTTCCGATACAAGACACCGATACCAGATACCACCGATACCAAACTCTGAGAAACGTTCGCCGCTAAACTGGTTACAGTATCAGACTCCGATACAACTTTCCGATACAAGACACCGATACCAGATACCAAACTCCGAGAAACGTTCGCCGCTAAACTGGTTACAGTATCAGACTCCGATACAACTTTCCGATACAAGACACCGATACCAGATACCACCGATACCAAACTCCGAGAAACGTTCGCCGCTAAACTGGTTACAGTATCAGACTCCGATACAAGACACCGATACCAGATACCACCGATACCAAACTCCGAGAAACGTTCGTCGCTAAACTGGTTACAGTATCAGACTCCGATACAACTTTCCGATACAAGACACCGATACCAGATACCACCGATACCAAACTCCGAGAAAAGTTCGCCGCTAAACTGGTTACAGTATCAGACTCCGATACACAAGACACAGATACCACCGATACCAAACTCCGAGAAACGTTCGCCGCTAAACTGACTCGTATAACCTCGGCTTCTCGTATGAGCGGGATCACCTGTTGGAAAATCAAATGTCCATCTCTTTATCATACCTATAATTATGTACAGTATATTCGATTGATTTTAACTTGGCGGAAAATTGACTCTCTGACCATCTCATTTATCGATCAGTAATGGAACAATAAGAAGGTACACTCGGAGACCATAGTCTACAGCCCACTCATAAATAATCGTGGGGTTCAACTATTTCTAACTATGGAACTATATCTGTGGAATCGAATTAATAACTATAATCTTCTGTAAATCAACTATAAAACTAAAAATACAATTTAATGAAAAGCAAATTCTATCATAAAATCAACCCAGATAGTTATAATTGCATAAAGGAAAACATAGGGGGCCACGAATTCTTATGAGTGGGCTAAACACTATGGTATTCGAGTGTACATTGTCTCTGCATCATATCATTAACAGATTCTCGTAAATAACAATCTATTTGGCTATAAAAACGTTGGAATAGCTGAGTAATTAAGATGGGAACAAGCCAATTTCTTGCTAGCTTAAAACAAATAGACTATAGTGATAACCATGTCATTTGTAAACAGCACACATTAAACTCGTTAGGCTGACAAGCTCTTGGATTCACTGACAAGTTTGTGGGTTTATGAGAAGTGTCCTTTATTCAGGACAAGCATACTATTTTCTTTAATATTTATTAATATATATTAATATATATTAATATATATATATATATATATACCGGTATATATATATTTCCTTTATTTTTTTCCATGGGGTGACTATCCTCAGTAATTTGCTGGATCCAAGACAAGTTCTTTGAATAAAAAGAAAAAGTTTATTTTGTATATCCATGACGAGTTGTTTAGTCCATGACAAGATGTATTTATCCATGACAAGTGTATGTTTGTATATATATACTGTATATATACATATATACTGTATATTTTTTGTTTTCAACGATGAGGAGTTTTATTTAACCCCTTCAACACGGTGACTTATACTTCATCCTATTCTGGTTACCATTAGACCATTATTTGTATTACTTTACCATTAGACCATTATTTGTAGTACTTTACCATTAGATGATTATTTTTAGTACTTTACCATTAGACCAATATTTGTAGTACTTTACCATTAGATGATTATTTTTAGTACTTTACCATTAGACCATTATTTGTAGTACTTTACCATTAGATGATTATTTTTAGTACTTTACCATTAGACCAATATTTTTAGTACTTTACCATTAGACCATTATTTGTAGTACTTTACCATTAGACCAATATTTGTAGTACTTTACCATTAGACCATTATTTGTAGTACTTTACCATTAGACCATTATTTGTAGTACTTTACCATTAGACCATTATTTTTAGTACTTTACCATTAGACCATTATTTGTAGTACTTTACCATTAGACCATTATTTTTAGTACTTTACCATTAGACCATTATTTGTAGTACTTTACCATTAACCATTATTTGTAGTACTTTACCATTAGACCAATATTTTTAGTACTTTACCATTAGACCATTATTTGTAGTACTTTACCATTAGACCATTATTTGTAGTACTTTACCATTAGACCAATATTTTTAGTACTTTACCATTAGACCATTATTTGTAGTACTTTACCATTAGACCATTATTTGTAGTACTTTACCATTAGACCATTATTTGTAGTACTTTACCATTAGATGATTATTTTTAGTACTTTACCATTAGATGATTATTTTTAGTACTTTACCATTAGATGATTATTTTTAGTATAAAATCTCTAGAACCCAAATATAAATCTCGATAAGCCCTCTGAGTAACACGAGTCCTTCTTAAACTGCATACAATTGTCTGAATGTATACAGAATCAAAGGCATCATCGTCTTGTAGCGCTTATACCAAATAACTCCCATCATTCTTAAGTCCTCGAGATGTTTACTAAGCTGAAAATAAAGAGGGTGGGGGTGTGAGGGGGCAGAGTGACAGGCAGGGTGGTGAGGGAGGGGGGGTCTTAGCACCCCCCACCCTACACTTGGGGACCCCTGACCTCTCCCTCCCCCCCTCTCCCCCTGATTTAAGGGGAGTGACCTGCGTTTTTTCTCTTATTTTCTCTCTTTCTCTGGCTTGTATGCATTCGGCCCCATTCAGCCTACTGTTTTAAGACGTTTATCCCCATCCAGCACTGTATGGAAAAATCCGAAGACATTTTTCCAGCGAAAAATGTACAAATTAAGCCTGCTGTCAACAAATGTTTACATAAATATGCTGGCTCGCTACAGCTCGCCAGAAAAAAAAATCGATACCTATATAGGAATAAACGTCTTAAAACAGTAGGCTGAATGGGGCCGAATGGATACAACCAAAGAGAGGGAAGGAGAGAGAGAAAACAAACGAGGTGAGACCCTTTAAGTACCCTCTCCTCGTCGATTATAAACATTAATTCTTTATTTATTTATTTATTAATTATTTTTTTAGTTATATTTATTGGGCCTTTCAAGTTAGGTAGTTAAAATAGGACTTGAGAGGCTATCAACCCTTCTGGATTGTTAAGGGGAGGTATTTAGTTTGTTCCCTACTTTTTCATCAAGCTTAAAATTACACCCCCTAGACCCCCTTTCAAGATAAATTTGTACATTTTTCGGTAGAAAAATGTCCCGGCCGGAGGCCGGTTGCTCTTAAATTACAGGCTCGCTATCGCTCGCCAGGAAAAATCGACACCTTAACGGCACGAAAGGTCTTAAAATTGACAGAAATGGGGCAAAATGTCTTAAAATATCCAAACTACTAGGGCGAAGGTCTTAAAATCTCAAAAGCAATGGGGCTAAACATGAGGGAGGAAGGGAGTAAAGAAAAAAAATCCCTCAAGTGGAAATCTCCCCTTAAGCCAGCACACTGCAAGTCAACAATAGCATCATTTATCCTCTATTAGCAGGGACATTTCTCGGTATAACCTTGAAAGGGGGTCAAAGGGGTGTAATTTTAAGCTTAATGGAGGTCTAGCGAACAAACTAAAAACCTCCCCTTAATGTGATCGACTGTATCATTTAATCAACCCAAGCAAAGCGACCCCCTCCCTTTAACCCTTTCAAGATCCGATTACGCATTTCTGTTCGGCTGTCTGGTTATTGAATAGACGATTTTATTCAGATTAGAAATGGTATATATATATTTTTTTTTTTTTTTTTTTCCCCCCGATAGTTAATTGCGCTAGTCTTTACCATTTAAAATACCCACAGGTCCTTCCTAAACTGTATACAAGCGTCTAATGGTAGCCAGAGTAACCTGACAAGACGCGTCAAAAGCCACAAGGGGGTTAAGGGGAGATATCCACTTGAGGTATTTCTTTCTGGACCCCTTTCTCCCTCATGTTTAGCCCCATTGCTTTTGAGATTTTAAGACAGTCGCCCCATTAGTTTGGCGATTTTAAGAACTTTCGCCCCATTTCCGTCAATTTTAAGACCTTTCGTGCAATTTAGGTGTCGATTTTATCCTGGCGAGCGATAGCGAGCCTGTAATTTAAGAGGAACCGGCTTTCAGCCGGGACATTTTTCTACCGAAAAATGTACAAATTCATCTTGAAAGGGGCTCAAAGGGGTGTAATCTTAAGCTTGATGGATATCTAGAGACCAAACTAAAAACCTCCCCTTAACCCAGAGAGTACCAGTGACGTGCGCTACATTGTATTCGAGCTACGTTATGACGACAGTAAGCAGAGCTTGGGAAGGACCTGTGGTACATAAGAAGGGGGTTGGTGGAGATAGTTGGGAGCCTTGTGATGGCTAGAGGTCCTTGCTAAACTGAATACAATCGTCTAATAGCAGCCATTTATACGACGAAAAGGACTTCAATGGATTAAATAAGAGAAATATCAAAAGACGCCAAGAGATGTTAGCGTCGATGAATAGAGATAGTAATTAATAAAATGTAAAAACAAATATTCAGACTGTAAATAAACTACCTTCCTATAGTATTTAGGGTGGGGGGGGGGGGTACTTCTGGTCCCCTTTCTCCCTCATGTTTAGCCCCATTAGTTTTCAGATTTTCGCCCCAATTCTTTGTCAATATTAAGAATTTTCGTGCCATTCCGGTGTCGATTTTTTCCTGGCGAGCGATAGCGAGCCTGTAATTTAAGAGGAATCGGCCTTCGGCCGGGACATTTATATATCGAAAAATATACAAATTTATCTTGAAAGGGGGTCTAGGTGTATTTTTAAAGGTTAATGGAGGTCTAGCGAGGAAGCTAAAAAATACATTAATAATAATATACCCTACATTGACCATATAACAAGCCCTATCCTTTTGCCTCCCTCAATCACATAGAGAGAGGAAAAAAAAAAAAAAAAAAAAAAAAAAGTATCGAGAAATTAGCTGCTAAGGAGGATGCCATTTATCGTCGGCCGCCGAGAAGAAACGGAACACACTGAGCATTCCCGTGTTATCATTACAACAATAATAATTACCGTTCCAAACACACTGTACACCACAGCATCACAAGCCAATGATCACTCTCTATAATCACTGCTTTGTATTACTTTGACACTCACTCGCTTTTAGGGACCCCCTTCTCCCTCATGGTTAGCATGTTAGCTTTGAGGTTTTCAGACGTTTGTTCCGTTAGTTTGGCGATTTTGAGACCTTTCGCCTCACTTTGTCAATATTAAAACCTTTCGTGCCATTTAGGTGTCGATTTTTTCCTGGCGAGCGATAGCAAGCCTCTAATTTTAGAAGGAACTGGCCTTCGGCCAGGAAATTTGTCCACCGAAAAATGTACAAGTTTATCTTGAATAGGGGTCTAGGGGGTGTTTTTGTAAGCTCGATGGAGGTCTAGCGAGGAAAAAAAAAATGTATTAATACCAAACAAAATACAAGCACTACCCGTCTACCCCCCTTAAGGGGAGATATCCACTTGAGGGACTTTTTTCTTTACCCCCTTCTCCCTCATGTTTAGCCCCATTGCTTTTGAGATTTTAAGACGTTCGCCCCATTAGTTTGGCAATTTTAAGACCTTTCACCCAATTTATGTCACTTTCAAGACCTTTCGTCCCATTTAGGTGTCAATTTTTTCCTGGCGAGCGATAGCGAGCCTGCAATTTAAGAGGAATCGGCCTTCGGCCGGGACATTTTTCTACCGAAAAATGTACAAATTTATCTTGAAAGGGGGTCAAGGGGGTGTAATTTCAAGCTTGATGGAAGTCTAGGAAACACACTAAAAACCTCCCCTTAACCCCTTCACCAACATTAAGTAATTATCATCATCTTCTGGTTACCATTGAACGATTGTCTTTAGTTTGTCATCTAACTACTGTATAGGACTCCACTGGGTATATCTATCTATCTATCTATCTATCTATCTATCTATCTATCTATTGCCGGACGCCTTACTCCCCTTACGAGGGTGGCCATACACAGAATGCCCCCAAGCGGACCTATTACCTGTGAGAGGGACAACCCGAGCCAGTATATATGATCTCAATAAACCCTCTTTATAGTCTGTTCATTCTAGGTGGCCAGAAATCGTAACCTCTAACACCTCTGGAACTCAAAAACGACTAGATTAATCGAGCTAATTGAAACTGCATAATATATCGTAGGCTTGTCCACCATTCTGTAACTGCCTTCGTAGCGCAATGGATAAATGCACTGAATTCCGGTGTGAGCATCCTAGGTTCGAATCCCTGGACTGCCACATGTATTTGTTGAGGAGTAAAGTCGGTTGGTGGAGGGTGGCTAGGGAATAGGTGTGGAAATTGACAGCTAATTTCAACCCAATCATTAGTTTCATCATCACTACTATCAATAATACTTTCACCATTACTATCATCACTACAATCTTTACAATCAAAACCCCTATTACTATCACCATCATCACTATCACAATCACTACTACCATCACTATCACTACTAACTTCCTAATCCTGCCACGGACATTAGTTCCAGGGCAGTAATTCCCTTTCCAATGTTCCCCTACCCACTCTAAACCACTGTTTGGACACTTGATCCTCAGTGTTTTGGAGGACAAGCAACCTAGAAGGGTCACTATATCTGTTGTTGCTTGATTTCCTTTGTACTCCTTTGTACTCCTTTGTACTACTATTACCACTACCATCACTACTATTATCACCATCACTATCACTACTATCATCACTATCGCAAACAATACTATTATCAATCACCATTACTATCATCACAGAGTTGCCTGCCCAAAGCATATCATTAGGTACGTAATTATCTGTCTCTCTCACTCACACACACACACACACACACACACACACACACTGACACTGACCTTGACCTCATTGACCTTGACCGGGGGGAGGGGGGGGGGGGGGGGTCAGATTAGATGCCTACATGAGGTTATGAAACAATATTATCATGTAAACATTTTGAAGAATTGTATAATGTTGAGGAAGAAAGAACTAAGGAGGAGATAAATTTAAAGGGGTTAAAGGTCAATTAGAAACCCTACACGCAAGTTGCCGACCACCAGATGGAGAGGGTCGCTTTGGAGACAGACCCTAGGACAAGTGGTAATTTACTTGACAACCCAACAATATGACCAGTTTCGTTTAAAAGACACGCCATTCAAATTTTTTTTTTTTTTTTTTGCACACACAATTAATATATGTATGCGTTTCCGCACCCTCCTCAGCTCCCCGCCTTTGAGTGGCTTCGGTCACCTGGGCATTATTAGTGGTAAGCTGGGAGGGTTCTGTGGGGTCGCTCGGTTATGGCCTTGGCCTTGCTCGGGACCTTGGGGCTGCTCGGCCAGACAGCCTGAGGAACAGCAACAACAACAACCACTAAAATCATTACATATGTCGATAAAAACACATTTATTGGATATCAGCTACATGTGGACGATGTTATGAAGCTCGGGTACGTATTATATGGTACCATAGCTAAAAGGGTTAAGGGAAGGTTTCTAGTTTGTTTCCTACTCCTCCAGCAATCTTAAAATTTCACCCCCTTGACCCCCTTTCAAGATAAAATTGTACATTTTTCGGTAGAAAAATGTCCCGGCTGAAAGCCGGTTCCTCTTAAATTACAGGCTCGCTATCGCTCGCCAGGATAAAATCGACACCTAAATGGCACGAAAGGTCTTAAAATTGACAGAATGGGGGCGGAAATTCTAAAAAATCACCAAACTAATGGGGCAAACGTCTTAAAATCTCAAGAGCAATGGGGCTAAACATGGGGGATAAAGGGATCCAGAAAAGTCCCTCAAGTGGATATCTCCCCTTAAGTGAGATAGCCTGTATGTAGCCTTTTAAGGGGGTAGTACTCGCTTTTTTCTGGACCCCCTTCTCCCTCATGTTAGTTTTGAGGTTTTAAGATGTTTGTTCAGTTAGTTTGGCGATTTTGAGACCTTTCGCCTCATTTTGTTATCAATATTAAGACCTTTCGTGCCCTTTAGGTGTCGATTCTTTCCTGGCGAGCGATAGCGAGCTTCTAATTTTAGAAGGAACCGGGACATTTTTCTACCGAAAAATGTACAAATTTATCTTGAAAGGGGGTCTAGGGGGTGTTTTTCGAAACTTGAAGGAGGTCTAGCGAGGAAACTCATAAATAAATACAAAAATAAATATATATATATATAGACCAAAAACCAAGCACTACCCCCTTAATGGGTAGACATCCTTCCTAAGCTGATAAAAAACTTCGATGAGTTGCCAGAATATAATGAGAAGAACGTCACCGGTACAGTACGTTCCGGTGACAGGTAGGGGTACGTCACCGGTACAGTACGTTCCGGTGACAGGTAGGGGAACGTCACAGGTACAGTACGTTCCGGTGACAGGTAGGGGAACGTCACCGGTACAGTACGTTCCGGTGACAGGTAGGGGAACGTCACCGGTACAGTACGTTCCGGTGATAGGTAGGGGAACGTCACCGGTACAGTACGTTCCGGTGACAGGTAGGGGAACGTCACCGGCACAGTACGTTCCGGTGACAGGTAGGGGAACGTCACCGGTACAGTACGTTCCGGTGACAGGTAGGGGAACGTCACCGGTACAGTACGTTCCGGTGACAGGTAGGGGAACGTCACCGGTACAGTACGTTCCGGTGACAGGTAGGGGTACGTTCCGGTAGGGGTTAAAACAAAAGGTAAGCTTAAGAAGTACATCTTAGACGGGTATCTTAAGGGGAGGTTTCCACTCGAGGGATTTTTTTTCTAACTTCCTTCTCCCTCATGTTTAGCCCTATTGTTTTTTGAGATTTTAAGACGTTTGCCCCATTAGTTTGACGATTTTAAGAACCTTCGCCCCATTTATGTCACTTTTAAGACCTTTAGTGCCATTTAGGTGTCGATTTTTTCCTGGCGAGCGAAAGCGAGCCTGTAATTTAAGAGGAACCGGCCTTCGGCCGGGAAATTTTTCTACCGAAAAATGTACAAATTTATCTCGGAAGGGGGTCAAGGGGGTGTAATTTCAAGATTGATGGAAGTCTAGGAAACACACTAAAAACCTCCCCTTAATGCTACCTGAATGATAATTAGGCAAATAAAAAAATTCAAAACCAACCCTGTGTGTTTTTCTTAACCTGAATAAGATCAGTTATGGCTGGTGTTTGCGTTTCTAATCCATGTTCAGCGAATGGAAGATGAAAGGCTTACAAAGAGAATATGTGAGTCAGATACAAGGGGAGGTAGAGGGGTAGGAAGACTTCCATTGAGATGGAGAGACTGTGTAGGACAATCGTTGGAGGGATAGAGGAATGACTATACCGGTAGATCAGGCAAGAGAAGTGGTAATAAATAGAAATGAATGGAGAATGCTATTGAATAGATGAGTGAAAGTGAATGGAGAATGCTAGTGAATAGATGAGTGAAAATGAATGGAGAATGCTAGTGAATAGATGAGTGAAAATGAATGGAAAATGCTAGTGAACAGATGAGTGAAAATGAATGGAGAATGCTAGTGAATAGATGAGTGAAAATGAATGGAGAATGCTAGTGAATGGATGAGTGAAAATGAATGGAGAATGCTAGTGAATAGATGAGTGAAAATGAATGGAGAATGCTAGTGAATAGATGAGTGAAAATGAATGGAGAATGCTAGTGAATAGATGAGTGAAAATGAATGGAAAATGCTAGTGAACAGATGAGTGAAAATGAATGGAGAATGTTAGTGAATAGATGAGTGAAAATGAATGGAGAATGCTAGTGAATAGATGAGTGAAAATACGGTCGTTTGGGAGATGGGGTCGGGCGCCAGTTGGACTAGATGATAATGCGCCTGGCCCGGGGAGCCAGTATATATGAAGGGTACGCCTGGAAGTGTGGTGGGCGGACTTGTGGTGCTAGCTTCGCTGCGTATTTGCCTGCTGAGAACGGAACCTCTCCAGATCTAGGACCTGGGAATCTTTTGCTGGAGACCCCTCATGATCCTTGGTCTCTGGGTCTTCTCCTGGGTGACCATATGTGTGTGAATTTGTGTTTTGCTTGTGTGTGCTTTTTATATATATACCGGTATATAATTATATATATATATATATATATATTTAAAAACAAATTATGTTGTCCCTGTTCGGGCTCTGTATCGAGTCGGCCAACCCCAGTTAAATATAAAAAAAATATAATAAATACCAAAAAAAATAAAAAAATAAAAAAATAAAAAATAAAAATTTTGTGTTCCAGCGTATATAGATAGATAGATAGATAGATAGATAGATAGATAGATAGATAGATAAATTGTATCTTAACCTAATCTGTACCGGTAACGTTTTCTTCATTGTATTTTTGAGTGAGATATACAACCATGATCCTAAACTTACCCACCCTATTCAACATCTAACAGACATTAATACAGCACAGACTGAGCCAAACGTAATGCCAACTGAGACATTACTTATTTGCACCACTGTACGGTCGCGCTAATAAGTCATGTTTCAGCTGGCATTACGTTTGCCTCGCTCTGTGCTGTATTAATGTCTGTCAGATGTTGAATAGGATGGGTAAGTGTAGGAACATGGTAGTATATCTCACTCAAAAAGAAGAAATCATGTGTAAATATTGCTGATACCAATTATTGATCAGAACATAATTGGTGCCGGGACATGACTTATTAGTGCGACTGTGCATGATGCTACATAGGGGGGCTATGTAACTGAATTCATTCGGTTATAAAACGAAATACATATATATATATAAAATCCATTAATACAGTACCGGTACATGTAAAAGAATTATTCCATTTATAGCCAGCAATTACAATAACGTAATGGAATTTGGGAATTTCCGATACGCCGCTATATACTGTGTATACATATATATATATATATACACAGTATGTGTGTGTGTGTGTGTGTGTTACTCAGTTACTTAGTTACTTGTTCGTCAAGGGGAATCCATCTATAGACGGTACCGTCTCGCCCGAAGGCTTAGGTAGCCATCAGCTTAGGTGAACCATATGATACCCATCTCGCCTTGTACCATTTTTGCCAACCCCAGATGGGACGTCACAACGTCGTCCACTTATTCCAGGTACCTATTTACAGCTAGGTGAACTGAGGCTAACACATGAAAGGAGACAAGCCCAATTTGTCTCCGCCCGGCCGGGGATTGAACCCCCGACCCCTCGTGTGTGAGACGAGAGCTCTACCTACTAGGCTACGGGCTGTGTGTGTGTGTGTGTGTGTGTGTGTGTGTGTGTGTGTGTAAATAAAAAAATATATCTCTATCTGTTGCCGGACCCCTTACTCCCCTTTCTGAGGGTGGCCATGTACAAAACGCACCCAAGCGGACTTATCCCCTGTGAGGAAAACCCATGCCAGTTTACTGAAGGACAAACCGGATTGACCTCTCAACTGTGGGTCCGTCCGACTCCGAGGCCTTCTATGTACCGGTATCTTATTAGCACTATTTTTCTACAGTGGTGTTCGGCTAGTCCATCCACCAACCTGCTTCACCCTTAGGTAAGTAGTAAGGATTTGTATAATGTTTACTCCCCTAGACAGGTTACCGAACAAGGCTGACAAGTCCCATCTACCCGAATTTTTATAAGGTTGTCTCCGCTAGATGGGTTGCCGACCAAGGCTAACGAGTCCCATCCACCCTGTATATATATATATAAACCATCTCCGTACGAGTTCCTGTAACAGCTAAACAAACAAAAAATTTAATACTATCTTTTGTTTCACCTCTCATACCTTCTCTCTGTCCCACTAACCTTCAGCACTAAACCATACCACTGTCACTACTACTATCTTCCTGTACCTTGTCTCTGTAGCCAAACCATAAGATAGATTTACCTAACCTACCGTACATCAGCTTCCTTCGTTCACGCAGTATGTTATTTCTCCTCAAAATACGTTTTCACCAACCTTAATCTCTCTGAATAATCCTGGAAATCTGCCGGCAAACCTAATAGTATTTTTCTATCCCGTTTTCCTTCCATCTTCCGTTTTCTTCTCTTTGCGTGGAATTAGAATCATGTTTACGCTTACAAAAAAAAAGTGTGTGTGTGTGTGTGTGTGTGTGTGTGTGTGTGTGTGTGTGTGTGTGTGTGTGTGTGTGTGTGTGTGTGTGAGAGCGCTTTTATCGTCAGTGTTTTATCCGCAACCCTCTTCCGGCAGCTTCTATAACGAACGGTCATCGTCATTTGGCTACGTTTAACCCTTTCAAGACACAATGAGGCATTTCTTTATAGAGATGGTATTATTCCTTTTGAGTCTTAGAAGTAGAAAATGGTCTAATAGTAATAATAATATAAAGACAATTACATCAACGTGTATGTATGTATGTATGTATGTATGTATGTATGTATGTATGTATGTATGTATGTATGTACGTATGTATGTATGTATGTACTCAGGCACATACCCCATAGCATTTTGGCTCGAACGTCCCTTGATTTTGGCCCTGTCACTCTTTCAACTATGAGGGAGGCACTCGCTATAGGCAGTTCTGCCTTTTGCCTCCCTCAATCACATAGAAAAAAAAAAAATGGGGGTGGCCGACTCCTATAAGTGGCTTCGCTGTAAGTAGGCGAGAAATCATGACTTCTATCCTCTGTAACTCAAAAACGACTAGAGCAACTTGGCTGTGAATTTCCACATCTATTCCTTGACTGACTCTTCCCAAATGGTAGAAATAATAGCTCGATTACTCTAGTCGTTTTTGAGTTACAGAAGCTAGAGGTCATGATTTTTCGCCTACTTACAGCGAATACACTATAGCCAGCACACCACACTTCTTTCCGATACATAACAAATTTCCAACCTACCTTGAATCTAGCTCTCTGTCACTCTTTCAATTCTGAGGGAGACACTTGTTACAGGCTGCTTTGCCTTGTGTCTCCTTCATAAACAAAAACAAAAAACAAACATCGGATCCCTCGTTCGTTCATACACACACACACACACACACAAACAAGAACAAGATAAAGAAAAAGAAAACGTATCTATCTTGGCACACACACACACGCGCGCGCGCACGCACGCACACACACACACACACACACACACACACACGCACACACACATAATAATAAAACATGGAATCTCTCTTGGCGTCTCATCTTCCAATCTTTGAAACTTTATGAATGGGCCAATGGCTCCCGTAGATTTTTGCCACGTGTTAGCGGGCGGCATCAACAACATGTTTTGATTCGTCGGGCGAGATGAGGAGGGGATGGGGAGGAAGGGATTGGGGAGGAGGGGATTGGGAAGGGGAGGGGGAGGGGAAGGGGAGGGAGGGGAAATTAGTAACTTTTTGGCGGAGTAATTACTTTGCTAACCCTTTCAAGATCCGATGACGTGTTTCTTGTCTGCAGGGTGTCAAACGAGAGCTTAGTCCTTAAATGTTAGTCTTTATCATTGTATATGTAAAGGGAAAGGTAGCCTGTCATTAGTTTATTCAAGTACATTGGGGTTTGTAATTGATGATTAATATTAAGAACGGGGTGTTACTTATAGTCCATATTATGTCTTGGAAGTGATAATATATATATATACAATACGAATACCATCAGAATTATAATATAAATCAAGCAAGAAGCAGAAATAAAAGAAAATGGAATGGTAAACCCGAAGAAGAGAACAAAAAACGAAAAGGGGGAGGGCTAACTCAAGAAAAAATAACAAGACAAGAACAGAACATGAACAACAAGCCTGGAGTGCATAAAAATGGTAGGGGAGGACCATGTTGAACAGAGTAAAGAGGGGAGCGAGAGAGAGAGAGAGAGAGAGAGAGAGAGAGAGAGAGAGAGAGAGTAGGGATGAACAAGGAGATGAAGAACAGAAGAACACTAATTAATTTCGTGACACTTTACCGATTCAAACTCAACAAGTGAGACAGTGAAGCTTCTATACCCTGTTCCAATAAGAGAGAGAGAGAGAGAGAGAGAGAGAGAGAGAGAGAGAGAGAGAGAGAGAGAGAGAGTAGGGATGAACAAGGAGATGAAGAACAGAAGAACACTAATTAATTTCGCGACACTTTACCGATTCGAACTCAACAAGTGAGACAGTGAAGCTTCTATACCCTGTTCCAATAAGAGAGAGAGAGAGAGAGAGAGAGTGAGAGAGTAGGGATGAACAAGGAGATGAAGAACAGAAGAACACTAATTAATTTCGTGACACTTTACCGATTCGAACTCAACAAGTGAGACAGTGAAGCTTCTATACCGTTCCAATAAGAGAGAGAGAGAGAGAGAGAGAGAGAGAGAGAGAGAGAGAGAGAGAGAGAGAGAGAGAGAGAGAGAGTAGGGATGAACAAGGAGATGAAGAACAAGGAGATGAAGAACAATCATTAATTTCGAAACACTTAAAGGGAGGTTTTTAGTTAGTTCCCTAGACCTCCATCAAGCTTAACATTACAGCCCTTAGACCCCCTTTCAAGATAAATTTGTACATTTTTCGGTAGCAAAATGTCCTGGCCGAAGGCCGGGTCCTTTTAAATAACAGGCTCGCTGTCGCTCGCCAGGAAAAAATCGACACCTAAATGGCACGAAAAGTCTTAAAATTGACAGAAATGGGGCGAAAGTTCTTAAAATCGCCAACTAATGGGGCGAACGTCTTATAATATCAAAAGCAATGGGGCTAACCATGAGGGAGAAAGGGGTCAAGAAAAAAAGTCCCTCAAGTGGAAATCTCCCCTTAACTGATTCGAACTCAACAAATGAGACAGTGAAGCTTCTATAGCCTGTTCCAAATGAGACAGTGAAGCTTCTATACCCTGTTCCAAATGAGACAGTGAAGCTTCTATACCCTGTTCCAAATAAATAGTCCGAAACTCTTGAACATTAACCTCTAAAATCCCATACTAAAGCCGGTATCACACGAGAGCTTTTTCACTCAACATTCATACTTAACACTGGTCTGGCAGCTTATGAGGTAAACGTTTAGACTATTTCGGTTACTCAAATTCATCTACCATCAAACTTTTAGACTATTTCGGTCATTAGTTCCACTAATTTCTTCTTATCTTCATAACAGAAAAATACGTGTAATGGTAGATGGCCTTTATTCTCAATTTCACTCAATAAATGCTGGTGTTCCCCAGGGATCAGTTTTGGCCCCAATTCTGTTCCTCATTTATATCAATGATCTCATATCTACCACTCATAATCCAATACATTCCTACGCAGATGACTCAACACTCCACAGTTCCTTCACATTTACCAATTCTTTCACCCAACCCGATCTTATAAATTCAAAAATAAACACTGCAATTTCTCTGAACCAGGACCTTTCTAGAATTAATGGATGGGGACAAAAGAATCTAGTTTCCTTTAATGCACAGAAAACCAAATACATTCAATTTTCTAACGGACAGAATCTCACTGACTCAGTTTTAATGATGTAAATATTCCCACTTCCCCTAGTATTGACATTCTCGGTGTAACATTAACTACTAACTTGAGCTGGACACATTATGTTAGAAGCATTGCTAAGAATGCCTCTAAAAAACTGGGACTCCTGTACAGAGTTCGAGAATTCTTCACTGACGAGCAGTTGGCCGTAATATATAAAAGTCATGTGCGTTCTCAGATGGATTACTGTTCACCTCTGTGGAGTGGAAGTGGAGTGGTTGCATTGAGGCAGTTGGACAAAATTCAAAATAAAGCTATTAGATTAATCAATAACCCTGCAATCACACAGGACCTTCCTACATTATCCATACGAAGAAACGTTGCATCCCTTGCATTATTCTACAGATATTTTCACAGCAATTGTTCCGAGGAACTTGCTTCAATTGTGCCGCCTCTCCACATCTTTCCCGTAGAACTAGGGCAGCTGAGAGCGCCCATGAATTTACACTTTCTCCTCCACAATGCAGAACTTCTGCTTATCAGAATTAATTTATCCCCAGAGCTACTACTCTTTGGAATTCACTTCCCTCGAATTGCTTTCCACAAACTTACAATCTGCAAATGTTTAAATCCAGTTGTTACAAACATTTTATGAATGGAGGATGCCTTTAGGCACATGGACCTTTTTGTTTTATCTGTGTTTTTCCTTCCTCCGTTCATTGTCTCTTTTAAAAAAAAAAAAAAAAAAAAAAAAAAACACACAAATTCATCTCCCATCAAACGTTTAGACTATTTCGGTTACTCAAATTCATCTACCATCAAACGTTTAGACTATTTCGGTTACCCAAATTCATCTACCATCAAACGTTTAGACTATTTCGGTTCCTCAAATTCATCTACCATCAAACGTTTAGACTATTTCGTTTCCTCAAATTCATCTACCATCAAACGTTTAGACTATTTCGGTTCCTCAAATTCATCTACCATCAAACGTTTAGACTATTTCGGGTACCCAAATGCATCTACCATCAATCTAGTTTCCGATACCAGGGCAAAATCATCCAGAAATGTTACCAGAAAAAAATGTTGATCATCGAATGTTGACTAAAAAGGATCTCGAGTGATACTGGCTTAACAAAAACCCTAAAGAGGAAGAAAACAAATCTTAAGACACGAAATTGAGACAAAGTTATATGCACATACAAAATAAAAACATACGGTTCTAAGACCCTGGTCTCTGGGTCTTCTCCTGGGTAACCTAGATGTGTGTGCATTTGTGCTTTTATCTGTGTTTGTTCGTTGTTTTATGTGGGGGGTTTTTCCCTGTTCTTGCTCTGTCTTGAAGCAGCCACCCCCAAGAAAAAAAGAAAACAAAAATAATTAAATAGAATGAAATAGAAAACAAAAATAATAATAGGAAAAATGGGGATTGGGCCTGAGCATATAGATAGATAGATAGATAGATAGATAGATAGATAGACTGAGAAAATCACAATAGAGGAACTTAAAATATCGTAAGACTCAAAATGGACACAAACGAAAACTCTAGGGGAACAAAATATGTAAATATATAAAACTGTCCAGAGAAAGAAAGGGTCTATGAGGGACAAAATAAAAGTGGGTGGGGAAAAAATATGTGGAGGTTGTAGGGAGAAAGAGAGGTCGTGTCTGACGGTCTGTGTATGGGTTATGTTACACACTCTCTCTCTCTCCCTCTCACACACAGATACTCTCTCTCTCTCTCTCTCTCTCTCTCTCTCTCTCTCTCTCTCTCTCTCTCTCTCTCTCTCTCTCTCTCTCTCTCTCTCTCTCTCCGTGGCGTAACTGATAGCGCGTCTGGCTCACAACCAGAAGGTCCCGGGTTCGAGACCCGGGCGGGGAAGAGACATTTGGGCAAGTCTACTAACGGTTTAGCCTCTGTTCACCTAGCAGTATAAATAGGAACCTGGTATAAGTGGACGAAGTTGTGACGTCCCATCTGGGGTTGGTGATCGGTTACAAGGTGAGATGGGTATCGTACTGGTCAACCTAAGCTACTGGTCAACCTAAGGCTTCGGGTGAGACTGGTACCGTAGTGAGAATGGTACCGTACAGATTAACCCTAAGCCTTCGTTTCCAGATGTCGCCAATTGGCTAAAAAATACAGACTACACACACATCCAGAGCCATTCCAACGATACATAAACACTTAACATGCATTTCACGCAATACATTCCCAGTTAAGGAGGCGCGATAATAATGAGCTTAGCTCGCATTGCGTGGATTCCCCTTGACGAACAAGCAAGTGAATACACACACACACACACACACACACACACACACACACACACACACACACACACACACACACACACACACACACACACACACACACACACCCAAGCGGTGGTGTGTTTATCGGTACACACGTTATTTTTGTATGCTTACGAGTACATTTTTCGATTTTTAAACCTAAATAAAACCATCTAGATAAAACTTAACCTAACCTAACCTACCTACCCTACCTTACCTTACCTTACCTAACCTAACCTAACCTAACCTATCTAACCTAACCGAAAACACTCCATTTCAACATATTTTAAAGAGGTGTGTAGTGTGTACACTTAAACTGTCGCCCTAAACCTCATGTACCTGCAAACCTATTTCGTGAAATTTGTACCTTTAAACACACCACCGCTTGTCCACACACCCACACCCACACCCACACACATATACACTCTCACACACATTCACTCTCACTCGCCCTATGTCTCTCTCTCTCTCTCTCTCTCACTCACACTCTCTCTAACGAGATAATAATGGGTGGGAAAAACTGTGGATCCGAGAGAGAGAGAGAACGTGTCTGAATGTCGGTATTCGGATGATATTACAGTGGCTAAAACACACACACACACACACACACACACACACACACACACACACACACATACTGTACATACACGGTACATACATACATAATATATATATATACAGTACCGGTATATATATATATATATATATATATATATATATATATATATATATATATATATATAATATATATATATATACACACACACATACACTACTAATACACACCCACATACTCTCCCTCTACCTATCTATCTATCTATCTATATTTTACCCCCTCTCACTCACTCTCTCTCTTTGTATCTATTTATCTATGTATTTATCTTTGGTCTCTCTCTCTCTCTCTCTCTCTCTCTCTCTCTCTCTCTCTCAATACACACATACTGTATATATTTCCGGAATAAAAAAAATAACACGCATAGAAAACGTAGCACCCAAATCATGTATCTAGGTTCTAGGCCATAACACAATGGAAACAACAACAAACAGAATCAACTAATAACAAACTTAAGGGGAGGAGCTCGTTTTTCGGGTCCCCTTTCTCCCTCGTGTTTGGTCCCAATAGTTTTTGAGATTTTTAGACGTTCGGCCCGTTTGTTTGGCGATTTTAAGACCTTTCATCCCATTTTGTTATAAATGTTAAGACCTATCGTGCCACTTAGGTGTCGATTTTTTCCTGGCGAGCGATAGCGAGCCTGTAATTGTAAGAATAATCGGCCTTCGGCCGGGACATTTTTCTATTGAAAAATTTACAAATTTATCTTGAGGGAGGTCTAGGGGATGTTTTTCTAAGTTTGAGGGATGTCTAGCGAGGAAAATAAGAATTTATGAATGAATGAATTTATAGGCCCCAAAAGCAGTCAGTGTCCCCTTAACACTAGTCCAAAGCGATATGAATTGCTTTAAAACTCAAAATCGAAAGCGAATATTGAAAAATAAATAAGTTTGCCCGAGCGTAGAAAACGAGAACGATAAAATGGAACGCCCCCACATGTACAAACTCACTCATACAAATACACACATGAACACACACACATATATATACGTACTCATACACATACACACACACACACACACACATATATATATACGTACTCATACACATACACACACACACACACACACACATATACGCACATATTAACCCTTTCATACACATATACACACACATACATGCACGCACATATAAACGCTCTCATACACATATAAACACATACATACATACATACCGGTACACATAAACACAGACACATAAACATAAATATTATTACAAACAAAAAATATATTATATAAACTCATTGAATACAAATATATCCTATAACAATATAAATATATAAACGGTGTGTCTACCTGTATATCGCATATACATTATTTTCAAAAGACCTTTAGTAAAGTTAACACTAAATATAAACAAATAAATATATATATATATATAGAGAGAGAGAGAGAGAGAGAGAGAGGGAGAGGGAGAGGGAGAGGGAGAGGGAGAGAGAGAGAGAGAGAGAGAGAGAGAGAGAGAGAGAGAGAGAGAGAGAGAGAGAGAGAGAGAGAGAGAGAGAGAGAGAGAGAGAGAGAGAGAGAGAGAGAGAGAGCGAGCGGGCATATATACCAACTTTCAAAATACCCCCGGCTAACCCGTACGGCAGCAGAGGGAAACAAAAAATTTGTGTCGGATGTGGTCGGGGTGGGTGTTTTAAGCATTCATAACCCTCTTGTCATACAGACCCCACACAGACCCCCCGGGCCCCCCTCCCGGTATAGGCTGGTGGGTCCATGCATGGCTAAAATGATTGGGGCATATTCCGATGGCGCTGATGAATTTGACAGTATGTTGGAAGGGCGAGGGAGGGTTATTACATTTATCATATTGTTGTTTTGTTTTTGTAATTATTTGTCTTGTTTCAGTTATCTCCCTAGACCTCCATCAAGCTTTAAAACAAAAAAATATATACACACACACACACACCGGTAACCCCCCCTTCCAGATGACTTTGTAAATTTTTCGGTAGAAAAATTTCCCAGCCAAAGGCTGTTTCCTCGTAAATAGACTCGCTATCGTTTGCCAGGAAAAAATCGACACCTAAATAGCACGAAAGGTATTAAAATTGAGAAAGAAATGGGGTGAGAGGACCGCCAAATTAATGGGGGCGAAGGTCTTAAAGTCTCAAAACTAATGGGGCTAAACATGAGGGCGAAGGGGGGTAAAGATAAAAAATAAAAAAATACATACCCTTCAATAAAACAATGTAAAATAATTTGGCCATATTCCTATGAGTATAATGAATTTGACAGTATATTGGGCGGGGAGGGGCGCTTTAGTTTATTATATTAAGGCTATTATTAAAAGATTTTAACAGGCAGAATTAGACGATTATCATTTATTTGACGAGTGTATGAGCATCTGAGGGTGAATTGGGTTAAATTTGAAGGGTGTATGAGCATCTGAGGGTGAATTGGGTTAAATTTGAAGGGTGTATGAGCATCTGAGGGTGAATTGGGTTAAATTTGAAGGGTGTATGAGCATCTGAGGGTGAATTGGGTTAAATTTGAAGGGTGTATGAGCATCTGAGGGTGAATTGGGTTAAATTTGAAGGGTGTATGAGCATCTGAGGGTGAATTGGGTTAAATTTGAAGGGTGTATGAGCATCTGAGGGTGAATTGGGTTAAATTTGAAGGGTGTATGAGCATCTGAGGGTGAATTGGGTTAAATTTGAAGGGTGTATGAGCATCTGAGGGTGAATTGGGTTAAATTTGAAGGGTGTATGAGCATCTGAGGTGAATTGGGTTAAATTTGAAGGGTGTATGAGCATCTGAGGGTGAATTGGGTTAAATTTGAAGGGTGTATGAGCATCTGAGGGTGAATTGGGTTAAATTTGAAGGGTGTATGAGCATCTGAGGGTGAATTGGGTTAAATTTGAAGGGTGTATGAGCATCTGAGGGTGAATTGGGTTAAATTTGAAGGGTGTATGAGCATCTGAGGGTGAATTGGGTTAAATTTGAAGGGTGTATGAGCATCTGAGGGTGAATTGGGTTAAATATGAAGGGTGTATGAGCATCTGAGGGTGAATTGGGTTAAATTTGAAGGGTGTATGAGCATCTGAGGGTGAATTGGGTTAAATTTGAAGGGTGTATGAGCAATCTGAGGGGAAATAAATTTGAAGGTATGAGCATCTGATGAATTGGGTTAAATGAAGGTGTATGAGCATCTGAGGGTGAATTGAGTTAAATTTGAAGGGTGTATGAGCATCTGAGGGTGAATTGAGTTAAATTTGAAGGGTGTATGAGCATCTGAGAGTGAATTGAGTTAAATTTGAAGGGTGTATGAGCATCTGAGGGTGAATTGAGTTCAATTTTACCCCCTTTAATAGCTAGAGTTCCTTCCTAAGCTGTATGAAATCGTGTAATATTACGAAACGACAATTAAAGAAAACACTATATTATTTAAAGATGTAAATACAATATCTTCCCCACCTTGGAGGTATTATACTGCCTGTATATACTGTATATATATATTATGTAAGAGTAATTCAATAGAGTGTGTGTGAGTGATGAGAGATAGAGTGTGAGAGTGAGTGTGAGAGTGAGTGAGTGAGTGAGTGAGTGAGTGTAAGAGAGTAAGAGAGTGAGTGAGAGAGAGAGAGAGAGAGAGAGAGAGAGAGAGAGAGAGAGAGAGAATGAGAGAAACACCAGCCCTGACCCCACTGATACGCCTTCTATTATTTTCGCCTCGCCAAATATTGTGTCCCATTTCGCCACCACCAGTAGGAATGTCACCCCCCCCCCCCCCTAACCCTCTTTGTCTCTCTCTCTCTCTCTCTCTCTCTCTCTCTCTCTCTCTCTCTCTCTCTCTCACTCTCCATAATTGTTAACCCTTTCGGTGCCGGTGCCGTCCTTTCAACTATATTCTGGTTACTACCAGACGATTTTATTCAGTTTCAAAAGGGCCTCCATCAATTAACAAGCTCCGAACTATCTCACTTAACAATGTTTACTACCACAGATCCTTCTTAAGCTGCACAAAATCCTCTACATATAGTTAAAATCAAATTTAAAACACGTTGCCAGTACAGAAGGGGTTAAGGGACACAAGGCCAGGGTGGGGCTTTGGTATCCCGGGCATTTCCGCACCCTCCTCAGCCCCTCTCCTGGGAGTGGCTTCGGTCACCTGGGCTTTCTTAGTGGTAAAGCTGGGTGGGTCCTATGGGGGTGCTCGGTTATTGCCTTGGCCTTGCTCGGGAACTTGGGGCTGTTCGGTCAAACAGCCTGGGGAACAACAACACCACCACACCAACAACAACAACTTTGCCCCTCAACTTTCCCTTCATAATTGCTGAGGGTCATCATTGCTTGGGTGGGACTTTGGTTTCCCAGGCGTTTCCGCACTCTCCTCAGCTCCCTGCCTTGGAATGGCCTCAGTCACCTGGGCTTTGTTAGTGGTAAGCAGGGAGGGTTTTGTGGGGGCGTTCGGTTATGGCCTTGGCCTTGCTCGGGACCTTGGGGCTGCTCGGTCACACAGCTTGGGGAACAACAACACCCCTCCACCCCAGCAACACCACCACCACCAGTAACAACAACACCACCACCACCACCACCACCACCACCACCACCACCAACACCAACACACACACACACCACCACAACAGCACCACTCCCCCCCCCCCCCACACCACCAACACCACCACCAGTCCCCCCCCCCCCCCCCCCCCCACACACACACCACCAACACCACACACACACGCACACACCACCAACAACACCACCACCAACACCGGAAGACTGGCAGACTCGGACAAGGTGAAATAATGCATAAACAATCGCGCAAAATTCCTGCAAAAGTTTTCGCAGGAACCATTCATCTGTAAGAGACGAACGGGCGGAGGGTGGCTTTGTTTTTTGACAATATAACAGAGATGGGGTAGTATTTAAAAGTAAAGTCTTGTTGACAGCGGAAATTCCACAATACGTAAATTTTGACAATGGAAGATGAAGATTATTAAGGGGGTAGCTTTAAGAAAACAACCCCTAGACCCCCTTTCAAAAACAACCCCTAGACCCCCTTTCAAAAACAACCCCTAGACCCCCTTTCAAAAACAACCCCTAGACCCCCTTTCAAAAACAACCCCTAGACCCCCTTTCAAGATAAATTTTTACATTATTCGGTAGAGAAATTTCACGACCGAAGGCCTGTTAGTTCTATAGAAGCAACATTACCCAAACATTGTCTGAGTGTAAATTGTTTCATTTGTCCAGACGAGTCATTTGAGACTAGTTTAACATAATCTATCATGGTATACAGTTTGGGGCAAAAATCAGTGTTATTATGTTACCTCCACCAACCGACTTTACTCCTAAACTCAATTAATGAAATCAACCAATACATGTGGCAGTCCAGGGATTCGAACCTAGGATGCTCACACCGAAATTCAGTGCATTTATCCATTGCGCTACGAAGACAGTTTCAGAACTCTAATGGCAACTAATTGTAAAGGGGTTGCCACAGGGAACCAACATGACGATACCGAATCCCTCCACCCTTTAAGGGGAGATATCCACTTGAGGGATTTTTTCTGGACCCCTTTCTCCCTCATGTTTAGCCCCATTGCTTTTGAGATTTTAAGACCTTCTAGGGCAGTAGTTTGGATATTTTAAGACATTTTGCCCCATTTCTGTCAATTTTAAGAACTTTCGTGCCATTAAGGTGTTGATTTTTTCCTGGCGAGCGATAGCGAGCCTGTAATTTAAGAGCAACCGGCCTCTGGCCGGGAAATTTTTCTACCGAAAAATGTACAAATTTATCTTGAAAGGGGGTCTAGGGGGTGTAATTTTAAGCTTGATGAAAACGTAGGGAACAAACTAAATACCTTCCCTTAAGATGTTCCCATTGGGTTTAGTATCAGTATAATGCCTTAGTCACAAAGTGCACAATTTGGCCAACACTGGTTCCTTATCAGCTGCCCTATAAGGCCGGACCCCCTAGTTGGGACCGCAACGTCTGTGTGGTCTGAGTATCTGTGTAACTCTGTGTAACTCTCTCTCTCTCTCCCCCCCCCCTTTATTTTGCTAGCCTTCCCCTCGCCCCGCTGCTCCCGTCCATCATTATCACACCTGCTTCATGGAGGAGGAGGAGGAGAGGTTGTATCCATTCGACCCTATTCAGCCAACTGTGTTTTAAGACATTTATCCCCATCCAGGTGTCGATTTTTTCCTGGCGAGCGAAAGCGAGCCAGCATATTTCTTTAATGTTTTTGACAGCAAGCTAAATTTGTACATTGTTCGATAGAAAAATGTCTCCGTCGAAGCCGGAGACATTCAAACAATACTGGCTCGCTATCGCTCGCCAGGAAAAAATCGACACCTGGATGGGGATAAACGTCTTAGAACAGTAAGCTGAATGGGGCCGAATGGGGGGGGGGGACACACACACACACACACACACACACACACACACACACACACACACACACACACACACACTCTCCCCCTTATTTTGCTAGCCTTCCCCTCGCCCCGCTGCTCCCGTCCATCATTATCACACCTGCTACATGGCAAAGGAGGAAGAGAAGGACAAGAAGAAGAGAGGAGGGAAGGAGAGAGGGTAGGAGGAGGAAGAAAGGGAAGAGGATAAGAGGGAGGCGGAGGAGAGGAGGGGATAGAGGGGGGGGGGAGGGGAGGGGTGGAGAGAGGAGAGAAGAAGAAGATTGAAAGTAGGAGATGATGAGAATGGGGAATAGAATAGGAAGTGAGAAGAGGAGAGGAAAAGAAGAGGAGAAGATAAGAGAAGGAGGATAAAGGGTGGAAGAGGAGGGGAGAAATTAGAAGACGGGGTGGGGTATATGTATGTATCTATCTATCTATCTATCTATCTATCTAATCAAACCATCCATCTATCTATCTATCTCTATCTATCTATCTAATCAAACCATTCATCTATCCATCTATCTACTATCTAATCAAACCATCCATCGAGCTATCTATCTCTATCTATCTATCTAATCAAACCATTCATCTATCCATCTATCTATCTATCTAATCAAACCATCCATCTATCTATCTATCTCTATCTATCTATCTAATCAAACCATTCATCTATCCATCCATCTATCTATCTATCTAATCAAACCATCCATCTATCTATCTATCTCTATCTATCTATCTAATCAAACCATTCATCTATCCATCCATCTATCTATCTATCTAATCAAACCATCCATCTATCTATCTATCTCTATCTATCTATCTAATCAAACCATTCATCTATCCATCCATCTATCTATCTATCTAATCAAACCATCCATCTATCTATCTATCTCTATCTATCTATCTATCTAATCAAACCATTCATCTATCCATCCATCTATCTATCTATATCTATCTAATCAAACCATTCATCTATCCATCCATATATCTATCTATCTAATCAAACCATTCATCTATCCATCCATATATCTATCTATCTCTATATATCTATCTAATCAAACCATTCATCTATCCATCCATCCATCTATCTATCTATCTATCTATCTATCTATCTATCTATCTAATCAAACCATTCATCCATCCATCCATCTATCTATCTATCTAATCCATCCATCCATCTATCTATCTATCTCTCTATCTATCTATCTAATCAAACCATTCATCTATCCATCCATCTATCTATCTATCTAATCAAACCATCCATCTATCTATCTATCTCTATCTATCTATCTAATCAAACCATTCATCTATCCATCCATCTATCTATCTATCTAATCAAACCATCCATCTATCTATCTATCTATCTAATCAAACCATTCATCTATCCATCCATCTATCTATCTATCTAATCAAACCATCCATCTATCTATCTATCTCTATCTATCTATCTAATCAAACCATTCATCTATCCATCCATCTATCTATCTATCTAATCAAACCATCCATCTATCTATCTATCTATCTAATCAAACCATTCATCTATCCATCCATCTATCTATCTATCTAATCAAACCATTCATCTATCTATCTATCTCTATCTCAATCTATCTAATCAAACCATTCATCGATCCAGCCATCTCTATCTATCTATCTAATCAAACCATTCATCTATCCATCCATCTATCTATCTATCTAATCAAACCATCCATCTATCTATCTATCTCTATCTATCTATCTAATCAAACCATTCATCTATCCATCCATCTATCTATCTATCTAATCAAACCATCCATCTATCTATCTATCTATCTAATCAAACCATTCATCTATCCATCCATCTATCTATCTATCTAATCAAACCATCCATCTATCTATCTATCTCTATCTATCTATCTAATCAAACCATTCATCTATCCATCCATCTATCTATCTATCTAATCAAACCATTCATCTATCCATCCATCTATCTATCTATCTAATCAAACCATTCATCTATCCATCCATCTATCTATCTATCTAATCAAACCATTCATCTATCCATCCATCTATCTATCTATCTAATCAAACCATCCATCTATCTATCTATCTCTATCTATCTATCTAATCAAACCATTCATCTATCCATCCATCTATCTATCTATCTAATCAAACCATCCATCTATCTATCTATCTCTATCTATCTATCTAATCAAACCATTCATCTATCCATCCATCTATCTATCTATCTAATCAAACCATTCATCTATCCATCCATCTCTATCTATCTATCTAATCAAACCATTCATCTATCCATCCATCTATCT
>CM064548.1:58746960-58795677 GCA_032716605.1 Paralithodes platypus
ATTTTAGCCATGCATGGACCCACCAGCCCATACCGGGAGGGCGGCCCGGGGGGTCTGTGTGGGGTCTGTATGACAAGAGGGTTATGAATGCTTAAAACACCCACCCCGACCACATCCGACACAATTTTTTTTTTCCCTCTGCTGCCGTACGGGTTAGCCGGGGGTATTTTGAAACCTGGTATACATGCCCCCTCGCTCTCTCTCATCTCTCTCTCTCTCTCTCTCTCTCTCTCTCTCTCTCTCTCTCTCTCTCTCTCTCTCTCTCTCTCCCTCTCCCTCTCCCTCTCCCTCTCCCTCTCCCTCTCCCTCTCTCTCTCTCTCTCTCTCTCTATATATATATATATATTTATTTGTTTATATTTAGTGTTAACTTTACTAAAGGTCTTTTGAAAATAATGTATATGCGATATACAGGTAGACACACCGTTTATATATTTATATTGTTATAGGATATATTTGTATTCAATGAGTTTATATAATATATTTTTTGTTTGTAATAATATTTATGTTTATGTGTCTGTGTTTATGTGTACCGGTATGTATGTATGTATGTGTTTATATGTATGAGAGCGTTTATATGTGCGTGCATGTATGTGTGTGTATATGTGTATGAAAGGGTTAATATGTGCGTATATGTGTGTGTGTGTGTGTGTGTGTATGTGTATGAGTACGTATATATATATGTGTGTGTGTGTGTGTGTGTGTATGTGTATGAGTACGTATATATATGTGTGTGTTCATGTGTGTATTTGTATGAGTGAGTTTGTACATGTGGGGGCGATCCATTTTATCGTTCTCGTTTTCTACGCTCGGGCAAACTTATTTATTTTTCAATATTCGCTTTCGATTTTGAGTTTTAAAGCAATTCATATCGCTTTGGACTAGTGTTAAGGGGACACTGACTGCTTTTGGGGCCTATAAATTCATTCATTCATAAATTCTTATTTTCCTCGCTAGACATCCCTCAAACTTAGAAAAACATCCCCTAGACCTCCCTCAAGATAAATTTGTAAATTTTTCAATAGAAAAATGTCCCGGCCGAAGGCCGATTATTCTTACAATTACAGGCTCGCTATCGCTCGCCAGGAAAAAATCGACACCTAAGTGGCACGATAGGTCTTAACATTTATAACAAAATGGGATGAAAGGTCTTAAAATCGCCAAACAAACGGGCCGAACGTCTAAAAATCTCCAAAACTATTGGGACCAAACACGAGGGAGAAAGGGGACCCGAAAAACGAGCGTCTCTCCTTAAGTTTGTTATTAGTTGATTCTGTTTGTTGTTGTTTCCATTGTGTTATGGCCTAGAACCTAGATACATGATTTGGGTGCTACGTTTTCTATGAGTGTTATTTTTTTTATTCCGGAAATATATACAGTATGTGTGTATTGAGAGAGAGAGAGAGAGAGAGAGAGAAAGAAAGAGAGAGAGAGAGAGAGAGAGAGAGAAAGAGAGAGAGAGCCAAAGATAAATACATAGATAAATAGATACAAAGAGAGAGAGTGAGTGAGAAAGTGAGAGGGGGTAAAATATAGATAGATAGATAGATAAGTAGAGGGAGAGTATGTGGGTGTGTATTAGTAGTGTATATATATATATATATATATATATATATATATACAGTATATACTGTATATATATATTATGTATGTATGTACAAAGTACAAAGGAAATCAAGCAACAACAGATCTAGTGACCCTTCTAGGTTGCTTGTCCTCCAAAACACTGAGGATCAAGTGTCCAAACAGTGGTTTAGAGGGGGTAAGGGAACATTGGAAAGGGAATTACTGCCCTGGAACTAATGTCCGTGGCAGGATTAGGAAGTTAGTAGGGGACAGATGGGTTAGTAACTGAGGGGGGGATCAAATAAAGTTATTCATTTACAAACGCAGTCAGTCGCGGGTTTGATGCGAGATATTTGTCTAGGCGGAGTTTAAATGAATCAATGGTGATGCAGTCTATAACGTTTCGGGGAAGCCCATTCCACAAGTTGACAACTCGATTGAAGAAGAAATTCTTAGATTCGTGTGAGTTAAAAGATTTACCAATAATTTTGCAACCGTTTCCCCGCGTGTAATTAGATTGGTCGATAGTGAAGTACTTACTACAGTTCATATTGTCGATGCCTTTGATGATTTTGAACACTTGAATTAAGTCACCTCTTAATCTGCGCTGGGTTAAAGGAAATAGATTTAATTCTCTAAGACGCTCTTCGTTTGGTTTGTTCTTTAGGCTAGGTATCATTTTGGTAACTCTACGTTGAACTCGTTCTAGCTTGTTTATATCTTTTTGGTAATAATGGCACCAGGATTGAACGCAGTATTCCAGAAGAGGGCGGACTAAGGAATTGTAAAGGGTTAGGATAACTTCTTTGGATTTATGCTCAAATGACCTGCCTATAAAGCCAATTATTTTGTTTGCCTTCTTAACAACTTCTGAACATTGTTGACTCGGTTTTAGGTTACTAGATATTGTTACTCCCAGATCGGTTTCTCTGTTTACATTCTTAAGCTGAGTGTCATTCATCGAATAGTTTGCTTTCTCATTTAGGTATCCGATATGTAGTACTTTACATTTATCCGTATTGAAACTCATTTGCCAAATTTGGGCCCAACATGACAATTTATCTAGATTGTGTTGCATATCGTCAACTTGTTCTTTTGAGAGTACGCTATTGCAATTTTTGTATCGTCAGCAAATTTTGAGATTGTACAGGTGAGACCCTCATCTATGTCGTTGATGTAAATTAGAAAGAGAATTGGTCCTAGTACCGATCCCTGGGGTACCCCGCTACTTACATTGGTCCATTTAGATGCCTTACCGTTTATGACTACTCTTTGCTTTCTGTCGCTGAGCCAATTTTCTATCCATTTCAACACACCGTCTTGTATTCCATGCGCTTTTAGTTTTAGCAGTAAACGTTTGTGGGGAACTTTGTCAAAGGCCTTTTGAAAATCAAGGTATATAATATCTACAGCTTTACTCTCATCGTAGAGGTTGAGGATATCGTGGAAGAAGTCTAAAAGGTTTGTTAAACAGGAACGTTTTTTACGAAAGCCGTGTTGAGTATCTTTAAGTATGTTATTTTCCTCTAAGTGATTTACGAGTCTGTCTCGTATGACCGTTTCTAGCATTTTACATACAACTGAGGTTAAGCTAATTGGACGATAGTTACTGGGTAGGGATTTGCTGCCTTTTTTGAATATCGGTGTTACGTTTGCTAGCTTCCACTGATCGGGCATAGTTCCAGACTTAAAGGATTTATTGAATAGTAATGTCAGTGGTTTGGAGAGCTCATCCTTAGCTTCCTTTAGAACTCTAGGGGAGATTGTATCAGGTCCAGGCGTTTTATTTACCTTGAGTTTATCTAAACAATTCAATACTTCTCTCTCTGTAACGGTGATATTGCTTAGAACATCTGAATTATCAATCTGAATCGGCGATGGTGTAGGGATATCACTGAGGTCTTCTGTTGTAAAAACTGATGCAAAGAAGGTATTGAGGGCATTACTCATTTGTACTTCGTCTTTGGTGTATTCTCCATTTTCATCGACTAACGGTCCAACAGTTGAAGTAACTACTTTTTTCTTTCTGATATAACTATAGAATTCTTTCGGGTTTGTTTTACTTTGATTCGCAATATGTAACTCTAAGGTCTTTTTACTTTGCTTAATTAACTTTTTGGCTTTGCGTCGTAGCTCTACAAATTTCAGCCGTTCTTCGTCATTTTGTGAGGATTAATCTATCATTAGCAAACTTTTTAGCAAGCAGGCAGTTTGAAATATCTTTATTCCACCATTTGGGCTTATTATTATGGCCTGGACGCCGTATTTTCGATGGTATGCAGTCTTGCACTGCTTTTAGGTAAGTGGTTTCGAATAACTTCCAAGATGTATTTATGTCGTTATTGTGAATTAAAAAGCTCCAGTCAGTTTCTTTAAACATAGCTCTAAGTTTATGGAAGTTTGCTTTCTTGAAATTAGGGACTTTTTCGATGCTACTATTTGGTTCGTTACTAGTAAACTTTAAAGTGAAAGTTATCGTACGATGGTCGCTGTTACTGAATTCATCACCAACATTCAAATTCTCTATTAATTCTTCTTTTGTTGCAAGTACAATGTCAAGAACGTTATTACCACGGGTTGGCGTTCGAACAAATTGATAAAGCGAACTCTCTTGCAAGTTCGTATACAAGTCATGTCCGGAGTGTGAAGTAAGAGTATCGCCCCACTTGGTCACAGGTAAATTAAAGTCGCCAAAAATTACGGTATCTTGTGAGTTACTTATATCTGCAATTTGTTCGTAAATTTCTCGGTCAGTTTGCACTGATTGAGCTGGAGGTCTGTATATTAATGCAAGTATTATTTTTGTACCTTTATTATTATTTATTAGCACAAAAGATGCGTCGACGTTCACAATTTGAGGTTTTGACAAGAGGGTAGGGTTAAGACTTTCTTTGATATAAAGTAAAACGCCACCTCCATTTCGATTTATTCGGCTTTTCTCAAACATTACATAACCGGGAAGTGAATACTCTGCTAAAAAGTCTCTATCTTCTGTATTGAGCCAAGATTCTGTTATGCCGTGTATGTACAGTGAGTGTGTGTGTGTGTGTGTGTGTGTGTATGTGTGTGTGTGTTTTAACCACTGTAATATCATCCGAATACCGACATTCAGACACGTTCTCTCTCTCTCGGATCCACAGTTTTTCCCACCCATTATTATCTCGTTAGAGAGAGTGTGAGTGAGAGAGAGAGAGACATAGGGCGAGTGAGAGTGAATGTGTGTGTGTGTGTGTGTGGACAAGCGGTGGTGTGTTTAAAGGTACAAATTTCACGAAATAGGTTTGCAGGTACATGAGGTTTAGGGCGACAGTTTAAGTGTACACACTACACACCTCTTTAAAATATGTTGAAATGGAGTTTTTTCGGTTAGGTTAGGTAGGTTAGGTTAGGTTAGGTTAGGTAAGGTGGGTTAGGTTAGGTTAGGTGGGTTAGGTTAAGTTTTATCGAGATGTTTTTATTTAGGTTTAAAAATCGAAAAATGTACTCGTAAGCATGCAAAAATAACGTGTGTACCGATAAACACACCACCGCTTGGGTGTGTGTGTGTGTGTGTGTGTGTATTCGTGTATTCACTTGCTTGTTCGTCAAGGGGAATCCACGCAATGCGAGCTAAGCTCATTATTATCGCGCCTCCTTAACTGGGAATGTATTGCGTGAAATGCATGGTAAGTGTTTATGTATCGTTGGAATGGCTGTGGATGTGTGTGTAGTCTGTATTTTTTAGCCAATTGGCGACATCTGGAAACGAAGGCTTAGGGTTAATCTGTACGGTACCCTTCTCACTACGGTACCAGTCTCACCCGAAGGTTTAGGTTGACCAGTACGATACCCATCTCACCTTGTAACCGACCACCAACCCCAGATGGGACGTCACAACTTCGTCCACTTATACCAGGTTCCTATTTATAATGCTAGGTGAACAGAGGCTAAACCGTTAGGAGACTTGCCCAAATGTCTCTTCCCCGCCCGGGTCTCGAACCCGGGACCTTCTGGTTGTGAGCCAGACGCGCTATCAGTTACGCCACGGAGAGGAGAGAGAGAGAGAGAGAGAGAGAGAGAGTATCTGTGTGTGTGTGTGAGAGGGAGAGAGAGAGAGAGTATCTGTGTGTGAGAGGGAGAGAGAGAGAGTGTGTAACATAACCCATACACAGACCGTCAGACACGACCTCTCTTTCTCCCTACAACCTCCACATATTTTTTCCCCACCCACTTTTATTTTCTCCCTCATAGACCCTTTCTTTCTCTGGACAGTTTTATATATTTACATATTTTGTTCCCCTAGAGTTTTCGTTTGTGTCCATTTTGAGTCTTACGATATTTTAAGTTCCTCTATTGTGATTTTCTCAGTCTATCTATCTATCTATCTATCTATCTATCTATCTATCTATCTATCTATATGCTCAGGCCCAATCCCCATTTTTCCTATTATTTTTGTTTTCTATTTCATTCTATTTAATTATTTTTGTTTTCTTTTTTTCTTGGGGGTGGCTGCTTCAAGACAGAGCAAGAACAGGGAAAACACAAAATAAAAACATAAAACAACGAACAAACACAGATAAAAACACAAATGCACACACATCTAGGTTACCCAGGAGAAGACCCAGAGACCAGGGTCTTAGAACCGTACGTTTTTATTTTTTATGTGCATATAACTTTGTCTCAATTTCGTGTCTTAAGATTTGTTTTCTTCCTCTTTAGGGTTTTTGTTAAGCCAGTATCACTCGAGATCCTTTTTAGTCAACATTGGATGATCAACATTTTTCTGGTAACATTTCTGGATGATTTTGCCCTGGTATCGGAAACTAGATTGATGGTAGATGCATTTGGGTACCCGAAATAGTCTAAACGTTTGATGGTAGATGAATTTGAGGAACCGAAATAGTCTAAACGTTTGATGGTAGATGAATTTGGGTAACCGAAATAGTCTAAACGTTTGATGGTAGATGAATTTGAGTAACCGAAATAGTCTAAACGTTTACCTCATAAGCTGCCAGACCAGTGTTAAGTATGAATGTTGAGTGAAAAAGCTCTCGTGTGATACCGGCTTTAGTATGGGATTTTAGAGGTTAATGTTCAAGAGTTTCGGACTATTTATTTGGAACAGGGTATAGAAGCTTCACTGTCTCATTTGGAACAGGGTATAGAAGCTTCACTGTCTCATTTGGAACAGGGTATAGAAGCTTCACTGTCTCATTTGGAACAGGCTATAGAAGCTTCACTGTCTCATTTGGAACAGGGTATAGAAGCTTCACTGTCTCATTTGGAACAGGGTATAGAAGCTTCACTGTCTCATTTGGAACAGGGTATAGAAGCTTCACTGTCTCATTTGGAACAGGTTATAGAAGCTTCACTGTCTCATTTGGAACAGGCTATAGAAGCTTCACTGTCTCATTTGTTGAGTTCGAATCAGTTAAGGGGAGATTTCCACTTGAGGGACTTTTTTTCTTGACCCCTTTCTCCCTCATGGTTAGCCCCATTGCTTTTGATATTATAAGACGTTCTCCCCATTAGTTTGGCGATTTTAAGAACGTTTGCCCCATTTCTGTCAATTTTAAGACTTCGTGCCATTTAGGTGTCGATTTTTTCCTGGCGAGCGATAGCGAGCCTGTAATTTAAGAGGAACCGGCCTTCGGCCAGGACATTTTTCTACCGAAAAATGTACAAATTTATCTTGAAAGGGGGTCTAGGGGCTGTAATGTTAAGCTTGATGGAGGTCTAGGGAACTAACTAAAAACCTCCCCTTAAATGTCTCGAAATTAATGATTGTTCTTCATCTCCTTGTTCATCCCTACTCTCTCTCTCTCTCTCTTATTGGAACAGGGTATAGAAGCTTCACTGTCTCACTTGTTGAGTTCGAATCGGTAAAGTGTCACGAAATTAATTAGTGTTCTGTTCTTCATCTCCTTGTTCATCCCTTCTCTCTCTCTCTCTCTCTCTCTCTCTCTCTCTCTCTCTCTCTCTCTCTCTCTCTCTCTCTGTCTCTCTCTCTCCCCTCTTTACTCTGTTCAACATGGTCCTCCCCTACCATTTTTATGCACTCCAGGCTTGTTGTTCATGTTCTGTTCTTGTCTTGTTATTTTTTCTTGAGTTAGCCCTCCCCCTTTTCGTTTTTTGTTCTCTTCTTCGGGTTTACCATTCCATTTTCTTTTATTTCTGCTTCTTGCTTGATTTATATTATAATTCTGATGGTATTCGTATTGTATATATATATATATATATATATATATATATATATTATCACTTCCAAGACATAATATGAACTATAAGTAACACCCCGTTCTTAATATTAATCATCAATTACAAACCCCAATGTACTTGAATAAACTAATGACAGGCTACCTTTCCCTTTTCATATACTATGATAAAGACTAACATTTAAGGACTAAGCTCTCGTTTGACACCCTGCAGACAAGAAACACGTCATCGGATCTTGAAAGGGTTAGCAAAGTAATTACTCCGCCAAAAAGTTACTCATTTCCCCTCCCTTCCCTTCCCCCTCCCCCTCCCCCTCCCCTCCCCCTCCCAATCCCCCTCCCAATCCCCCAATCCCTTCCTCCCCATCCCCTCTTCATCTCGCCCGACGAATCAAAACATGTTGTTGATGCCGCCCGCTAACACGTGGCAAAAATCTACGGGAGCCATTGGCCCATTCATAAAGTTTCAAAGATTGGAAGATGAGACGCCAAGAGAGATGCCATGTTTTATTATTATGTGTGTGTGTGTGTGTGTGTGTGTGTGTGTGTGTGTGTGTGTGTGCGCGCGCGCGCGCGCGTGTGCGTGTTTGTGTGTGCCAAGATAGATACGTTTTCTTTTTCTTTATCTTGTTCTTGTTTGTGTGTGTGTGTGTGTGTGTGTGTATGAACGAGGGATCCGATGTTTGTTTTTTGTTTTTGTTTAAGAAGGAGACACAAGGCAAAGCAGCCTGTAACAAGTGTCTCCCTCAGAATTCAAAGAGTGACAGAGAGCTAGATTCAAGGTAGGTTGGAAATTTGTTATGTATCGGAAAGAAGTGTGGTGTGCTGGCTATAGTGTGTTCGCTGTAAGTAGGCGAAAAATCATGACCTCTAGCTTCTGTAACTCAAAAACGGCTAGAGTAATCGAGCTATTATTTCTACCATTTGGGAAGAGTCAGTCAAGGAATAGATGTGGAAATTCACAGCCAAGTTGCTCTAGTCGTTTTTGAGTTACAGAGGATAGAAGTCATGATTTCTCGCCTACTTACAGCGAATACACTTATAGGAGTCAGCCACCCCCATTTTTTTTTTTTTTTTTTTTCTATGTGATTGAGGGAGGCAAAAGGCAGAACTGCCTATAGCGAGTGCCTCCCCCATAGTTGAAAGAGTGACAGGGCCAAAATCAAGGGACGTTCGGGCC
Organism: Paralithodes platypus; assembly: GCA_032716605.1. Classification (NCBI taxonomy): domain Eukaryota; kingdom Metazoa; phylum Arthropoda; class Malacostraca; order Decapoda; family Lithodidae; genus Paralithodes; species Paralithodes platypus. The sequence goes on from CM064548.1 coordinate 58,755,901, forward strand.
AAAATGCTATGGGGTATGTGCCTGAGTACATACATACATACATACGTACATACATACATACATACATACATACATACATACATACATACATACATACATACATACACGTTGATGTAATTGTCTTTATATTATTATTACTATTAGACCATTTTCTACTTCTAATACTCAAAAGGAATAATACCATCTCCATAAAGAAATGCCTCATTGTGTCTTGAAAGGGTTAAACGTAGCCAAATGACGATGACCATTCGTTATAGAAGCTGCCGGAAGAGGGTTGCGGATAAAACACTGATGATAAAAAAGCGCTCTCACACACACACACACACACACACACACACACACACATTTTTTTTTTTAAAGCGTAAACATGATTCTAATTCCACGCAAAGAGAAGAAAACGGAAGATGGAAGGAAAACGGGGTAGAAAAATACTATTAGGTTTGCCGGCAGATTTCCAGGATTATTCAGAGAGATTAAGGTTGGTGAAAACGTATTTTGAGGAGAAATAACATACTGCGTGAACGAAGGAAGCTGATGTACGGTAGGTTAGGTAAATCTAGCTCATGGTTTGGCTACAAAGACAAGGTACAGGAAGATAGTAGTAGTGACAGTGGTATGGTTTAGTGCTGAAGGTTAGTGGGACAGAGAGAAGGTATGAGAGGTGAAACAAAAGATAGTATTAAAAAAAAATTTTTTTTAGCTGTTACAGGAACTCGTACGGAGATGGTTTATATATATATACAGGGTGGATGGGATACGTAGCTTAGTCGTAACAACCCTTAAAAAAATCTCGGGTAGATGGGACTCTCAGGCCTTGTACTCAAAAATCGGGTAGATGGGACTCGTCAGCCTTGTTCGGGTAACCTGTCTCGGGAGTAGATGTAAACATTCAATAGAAAAGTTGCTTTACTCTTACCCTAGAAGGGTGGGTAACCTGCTCTAGGGAGTGGAAATTAGTACAAATCCTTACTACTGTACCGACGGGTGAAGCAGGTTGGTGAAAGGACTAGCCGAACACCACTGTAGGAAAAACTCGTGCTGCTAATAAGATACCGGTACATAGAAGGCCTCGGAGTCGGACGGAAACCCACAGTTGAAGCGGTCAATCCAGGTTTGTGATCCTTCAGTAAAATGGCATGGGTTTTCCTCCAAGGGGATAAGTCCGCGTTGGGGTGCGGTTTTTGTACATGGCCACCCTCAGCAATGGGGATAAAGGGGTCCGGCAACAACAGATAGAGATATTTTTTTTTATTCACACACACACACACACGACACACACACACACACACACACACACACACACACACACACACACCACACAGCCCGTAGCTATATTTTGTAGGCTTAGAGCTCTCGTCTCACACACGAGGGGTCAGGGGTTCAATCCCCGGCCCGGGCGGAGGACAAATGGGCGGCTGGTCTCCTTTCATGTGTTAGCCTCAGATTCACCTAGCTGTAAAACTAGGTACTGGGAATAAAGTGGGTACGACGTTGTGACGTCCCATCTGGGGTTGGCAAAAAAAATGGTCACAAGGCGAGAATGGGTATCATATTGGTGTCACCTAAGCTGGATGGCTACCTAAAGCCTTCGGGCGAGACGAGTACCGTCTATAGATGGAATTCCACTTGACGAACAAGTAACTGAGTAACTGACAGTACATTAACACACACACACACACCACACACACACACACACACAACACAAATACTGTATAGATATATAGATATATATATATATATAATATATATATATATATTATTATATATATATGTATCACACAGTATATAGCGGCGTATCGGAAATTCCCAAATTCCATTACGTTATTGTAATTGCTGGGCTATAAATGGAATAATTATTTTACATGTACCGGTACTGTATAATGGATTTTATAATTGTATATATGTATTTCGTTTTATAACCGAAATGAATTCAGTTACATAGCCACCCCTATGTAGCATCATGCACAGTTCGCACTTTAATAAGTCATGTCCCGGCACCAATTATGTTCTTGATCAATAATTGGTTTATCAGCAATATTTACACATGATTTCTTCTTTTGGAGTGAGATATACTCACCATGTTCATTACACTTACCCATCCCCATATTCAAACTCTGACAGACATTAATACAGCATCAGAGCGAGGACAAACGTAATGCCAGCTGAAACATGACTTATAGCGCGACGCTACCCGTTACAGTGGTGCAAATCAAGTAATGGCTCAGTTGGCATTACGTTTGGCTCAGTCTGTGATGTTTTACTGTCTGTCAGATGTTGAATACGGTGGATAAGTGTAGGAACATGTTGGTATATCTCACTCAAAAATACAAATGGAAGAAAAACGTTACCGGTACAGATTAGGTTAAGAGATAACAAAATTTATCTATCTATCTATCTATCATCTATCTATCTATCTATCTATCTAAATTCTATCTAATTACGCTGGAACATACAAACATTTTATTTTTATTTTATTTTTTTATTTTGTTTGGTATTATTATATTTTTTTTATATTTAACTGGGGTTGGCCGACTCGATACAGCGACCGAACAGGGACCACATATAATTTGTTTTTAAATTATACTATTATATATATATTATATATATATATATATATGATATATATATATTATATATATATATATATAATTATATACCGGTATATATATAAAAAAGCACACACAAGCAAAACACAAAATTCACACACATATGGTCACCCAGGAGAAGAATCCCAGAGACCAAGGATCATTGAGGGGTCTCCAGCAAAAGATTCCCAAGGTCCTAGATCTGGATGGAGAGGAGTTCCGTTCTCAGCACGGGCAAAAACGCAGCGAAAGCTAAGCACCCACAAGTCCGCCCACCACATACTTTCAGGCGTAACTCCCTTCATTTATAACTTGGCTACCGGGCCAGGCGAAGTTATCATTATCATCTAGTCCCAAACTGGCGCCCGACCCATCGGACCCACCAACTAGTATTCACAAACAGGCGTCATTTTACACTCATCTATAGTCACTAGGGCATTCTCCATCATTTTTCATTCACTCTTAGATTCACTAGCATTTCATCCATCAATTTGCACTCATCTATTCACTAGCGTTCTCCATTCATCAGTTTCACTCATCTATTCACCTAGCATTATCCATTTATTTCACCATCTCACTAGCGTTCCCATTCATTTTCACTATCTATTCACTAGGCATTCTCCATTTATTTTCACTCATCTATTCATCTAGCATTTCTCCCATTCATTTAACTCACTTCTATTCATCAGCTGTATTCTACATTCATTTTACATCATCTATATATTCACTAGCATTCTCCCGCATCATTTTTCACTCACATCTATTCACTAGCATTTCTCCATTCATTTTCACTCATCTATTCATCCTAGAGTTATCCCCATTCCATTTCACTAATCTATTCACTAGGGCATTCTCCATTCATTTTCACTCATCTCGTCACTCAGCATTCTCCAGTCATCTTTCACTCAATCTATTCACTAGCGTTCTCCATTCATTTTCACTCACGTTATTCTACTAGCATTCTCCATCATTTCACTCATCTAATTTCACTAGCATTCTCCATTCAGTTTCCATAATCTATTCACTAGCGCACTTCTCCATCATTTTCCTCATCTATTCACTAGCATTCTCCATTCATTTTCACTATATATTCACTAGGCAATTCTCCATTCATGTTTCACTAATCTATTCACTAGCGTTCTCCATTCATTTTTCACTCATTACTATTCACTAGCGTTCTCCATTCATTGTTCACTCCATCTATTCACTAGTCATTTCTTCATTCATTTTCACTCATATATTCACTAGCGTTCTCCATTCATGGTCACTCATCTATTCATACTACATTCCTCCATTCATTTTCACTCATCCTATTCAATAGCATTCTCCATTTCATCTCTATTTATTACCACTTTTCTTGCCTGATCTACCGGCATAGTCATTCCTCTAACCTACCAACGATTGTCTTACACAGTCTATCCCATCTCAATGGAAGTCTTTCCTAACCCTCTTAAAAAAAAACCTCCCCTTGTATCTGACCTCAACATATTCTCTTTGTAAAGCCTTTCATATTTCATTCGCTGAACATGGAGTAGAAACGCATAACACCAGCATCACTGATCTATTCAGGTTAGAGAAAAACACACAGGGTGTGGTTTTGAATTTTTTATTTGCCTAATTATCATTCAGGTAGCATTAAGGGGAGGTTTGTAGTGCTGTTTCCCTTAGACTTCCATCAATCTTTAAATTACACCCCCTTGACCCCCTTCCGAGATAAATAATTTGTACAGTTTTCGGTTAGAATAAATTTCCGGCCGCAAGGCCGGTTCCTCTTCGAGTACAGGCTCGCTTTCGCTCCCCAGGAAAAAAAATCGACACCTAAATGGCCACTGTTGGTAAAGGTCTTAAAAGTGGACATAAATGGGGCGGGACGAAGGGAAAGTTCTTAAAATCAAGCGTCAAACTAAAGGGGCAAACGGTCTTAAAAATCTCAAAAAAAACAATAGGGCTAAACATGAGGGAGAAGGAAGTGAAGTTAGAAAAAAAAAAATCCCTCGAGTGGAAACCTCCCATTAAGATACTAGTCTAAGATTACTTCTTAAGCTTACTCTTTTGTTTTAACCCCTACCGGACCGTTACCCCACTACCCTGTCAACGGAAACGTTACTGTACCGGTGGACGTTCCCCTACCTGTCACCGGAACGTACTGTACCGGTGACGTTTCCCCTATACCTGTCACCGGGACGTAACTGTACCGGTGACGTTTTTTTTTTTTTCCCCATACCTGTCACCGGAAACGTATACTGTACCGGTGACGTTCCCCTACCTGTCAACGGAAACGTACCTGTGCCGGTGACGTTCCCCTACCTGTCACCCCGGAACGTACTTGTAACCGGTGACGTTCCCCTACCTGTCACGCGGAACGTACTGTACCGGGTGACGTTCCCATACCTGTCACCGGACACGTTACTGTACCGGTGACGTTACCCCCTACCTGTCACGGGAAAACGTCACTGTACCGGTGACGTTCCCCTACCTGTCACCGGAACGTACTTGTACCTGTGACGTTCCCCTACCTGTCACCGGAACTTCTGTACCGGTGACGTTCCCCTACCTGTCACCGGAACGTACTGTACCGGTGACGTTCTTTCTATTATAGTTCTGTTGTCAACTCATCGAAGGTTTTTTATCAACCCCGCTAGGAAGACGTCCGACCCATTAAGGGAAGTAGTGTAGTGCTTGGTTTGTGGCTAATATATTATATTTATTTTGGTATTTATTGTGAGTTTCCTCGCTAGACCTCTTCAGCTGAGTTCGACAAAAAAAAAAAAAAGAAAACACCCCTAGACCCTCAAGAATAAATTTGTACATTTTTTCGGTAGAAAAATGTCCCGGTTCCTTCTAAAATTAGACAGCTGGCTATCGCTCGACCAGGAAAGAATCGGACACCTAAGGGCGACACGAATTTTATCCATAGGTCTTTCTTAATATTGATAAACCATAATATATGAGGCCGACAGGTTGAATTTTAAGCCTTTAAAAAACCCCTTTTTTAATAATAATTACTTCTCCAAACTCGCCCCCAAACTAAACTGAACAAACATTCTTTTTTTAATTATTTAACAACCCAATTGCTGATTGCGCCTTCTCCCCTTTCTTCCTATGACCTTTCACGGGGCGGTGTACATGAGGGATAAGCATCTCTTTTTTTATAGAAAAAAAATTTAAAAGGAGTGCTTTTTACCCTCTACCCCTTAAACGGCTAACCCCTGTTTCTTCTCCTATCAACTACAGGCTATCTCACTTAAGGGCGCTCACTCTCTGATATACACTTGATTCTTGGCGACCTTTTTTGCTGGTTATTTCCCTTTGTTAGGTCTAACCCATCGTTTTTTTGAGTCTCTCCATTGCTATCTTGAGATTTTAAGACGTTTGCCCCATTAGTTTGTGGGTATTTTTGTTAAGAAAACATTTTCCGCCCAATTCTGTCAATTTTTAATGACCTCGTGCCATTTAGGTGTCGATTTTATCCTGGGCGAGCGATAGCGAGCCTGTAATTAGAGTAATCGGCCTTCGCCGGGACTGACATACGAAAAATGTACAAACTTTATCTTTGAAAGGGGTCAAGGGGGTTTGTGATGATTGAATTTAAGATTGCTGACTGGAGGAGTAGGAAAAAAAAGGGAAACCTCCCCTTAACCCTTTAGCTATGGTACCATAAAGGGAATCGTATCCCGAGTAAAACATCGTCCACATGTAGCTTGTATCCAATAAATGTGTTTTTATCGACATATGGAATGATTTTAGTGGTGATCTACGATATATTAATGGGTGTGCAAAAAAAAAAAAATGTCAGGTGGATGTTAGGGACGCCGAAAGGTCTTGAAAGTGACCATAAATTGGGTGAATAGGTGTCATTACAATGGCCAAAACTGAATGGAAACGTCTTAAAATCTCAAAAGCAAAATGGGGGGTAACAGGCAAAAGTCCCTCAAGTGGATATTCGACGTTATGAAATGATAGAGATTTTAAGGGGGTAAGGGGGTGCTCGCTTTTTATGGACCCTTCTCCCTCAATGTTAAGCATGTTAGTTTGAGGTTTTAAATGTTGGGTCAGTAGTTTGGCGATTTTGAGACCCTTCGCCTCATTTTTGTTTCCATATTAAGACCTTTCGTGCCCTTTAGGTGTCGATTATTTCCTGGCGAGCGATAGCGAGCTTCTAATTTTAGAAGGAACCGGGACATTTTTCTACCGAAAAATGTACAAATTTATCTACAAATGTAGACGGGTAGTGCTTGTATTTTTTTGTATATATATTTATGTATTAATAATTTGTTTAGTTTCCTCGCTAGACCTCCATCAAGCTTACAAAAACACCCCCTAGACCCCTATTCAAGATAAACTTGTACATTTTTCGGTGGAAAAATTTCCTGGCCGAAGGCCAGTTCCTTCTAAAATTAGAGGCTTGCTATCGCTCGCCAGGAAAAAATCGACACCTAAATGGCACGAAAGGTTTTAATATTGACAACAAAGTGAGGCGAAAGGTCTCAAAATTGCCAAACTAACGGAACAAACGTCTGAAAACCTCAAAGCTAACATGCTAAACATGAGGGAGAAGGGAGTCCCTAAAAGCGAGTGAGTGTCAAAGTAATACAAAGCAGTGATTACAGAGAGTGATCATTGGCTTGTGATGCTATGGTGTACAGGGTGTTTGGAACGGTAATTATTATTGTTGTAATGATAACACGGGAATGCTCAGTGTGTTCCGTTTCTTCTCGGCGGCCGACGATAAATGGCATCCTCCTTAGCAGCTAATTTCTCGATACTTTTTTTTTGTTTTTTTTTTTTTTTTCTCTCTCTATGTGATTGAGGGAGGCAAAAGGATAGGGCTTGTTATATGGTCAATGTAGGGTATATTATTATTAATGTATTTTTTAGCTTCCTCGCTAGACCTCCATTAACCTTTAAAAATACACCTAGACCCCCTTTCAAGATAAATTTGTATATTTTTCGATATATAAATGTCCCGGCCGAAGGCCGATTCCTCTTAAATTACAGGCTCGCTATCGCTCGCCAGGAAAAAATCGACACCGGAATGGCACGAAAATTCTTAATATTGACAAAGAATTGGGGCGAAAATCTGAAAACTAATGGGGCTAAACATGAGGGAGAAAGGGGACCAGAAGTACCCCCCCCCCCCCCCCCCCTAAATACTATAGGAAGGTAGTTTATTTACAGTCTGAATATTTGTTTTTACATTTTATTAATTACTATCTCTATTCATCGACGCTAACATCTCTTGGCGTCTTTTGATATTTCTCTTATTTAATCCATTGAAGTCCTTTTCGTCGTATAAATGGCTGCTATTAGACGATTGTATTCAGTTTAGCAAGGACCTCTAGCCATCACAAGGCTCCCAACTATCTCCACCAACCCCCTTCTTATGTACCACAGGTCCTTCCCAAGCTCTGCTTACTGTCGTCATAACGTAGCTCGAATACAATGTAGCGCACGTCACTGGTACTCTCTGGGTTAAGGGGAGGTTTTTAGTTTGGTCTCTAGATATCCTTCAAGCTTAAGATTACACCCCTTTGAGCCCCTTTCAAGATGAATTTGTACATTTATCGGTAGAAAAATGTCCCGGCTGAAAGCCGGTTCCTCTTAAATTACAGGCTCGCTATCGCTCGCCAGGATAAAATCGACACTTAAATTGCACGAAAGGTCTTAAAATTGACGGAAATGGGGCGAAAGTTCTTAAAATCGCCAAACTAATGGGGCGACTGTCTTAAAATCTCAAAAGCAATGGGGTTAAACATGAGGGAGAAAGGGGTCCAGAAAGAAATACCTCAAGTGGATATCTCCCCTTAACCCCCTTGTGGCTTTTGACGTGTCTTGTCAGGTTACTCTGGCTACCATTAGACGCTTGTATACAGTTTAGGAAGGACCTGTGGGTATTTTAAATGGTAAAGACTAGCGCAATTAACTATCGGGGGAAAAAAAAAAAAAAAAAATATATATATATACCATTTCTAATCTGAATAAAATCGTCTATTCAATAACCAGACAGCCGAACAGAAATGCGTAATCGGATCTTGAAAGGGTTAAAGGGAGGGGGTCGCTTTGCTTGGGTTGATTAAATGATACAGTCGATCACATTAAGGGGAGGTTTTTAGTTTGTTCGCTAGACCTCCATTAAGCTTAAAATTACACCCCTTTGACCCCCTTTCAAGGTTATACCGAGAAATGTCCCTGCTAATAGAGGATAAATGATGCTATTGTTGACTTGCAGTTTGCTGGCTTAAGGGGAGATTTCCACTTGAGGGATTTTTTTCTTTACTCCCTTCCTCCCTCATGTTTAGCCCCATTGCTTTTGAGATTTTAAGACCTTCGCCCTAGTAGTTTGGATATTTTAAGACATTTTGCCCCATTTCTGTCAATTTTAAGACCTTTCGTGCCGTTAAGGTGTCGATTTTTTCCTGGCGAGCGATAGCGAGCCTGTAATTTAAGAGCAACCGGCCTCCGGCCGGGACATTTTCTACCGAAAAATGTACAAATTTATCTTGAAAGGGGGTCTAGGGGGTGTAATTTTAAGCTTGATGAAAAAGTAGGGAACAAACTAAATACCTCCCCTTAACACTCCAGAAAGGTTGATAGCCTCTCAAGTTCTATTTTAACTAACTAACTTGAAAGGCCCAATAAATATAACTAAAAAAATATTTAATTAATAAATAAATAAATTAATTAATGTTTATAATCGACGAGGAGAGGGTACTTAAAGGGTCCCACCTCGTTTGTTTTCTCTCTCTCCTTCTCTCTCTTGGTTGTATCCATTCGGCCCCATTCAGCCTACTGTTTTAAGACGTTTATTCCTATATAGGTATCGATTTTTTTTCTGGCGAGCTGTAGCGAGCCAGCATATTTATGTAAACATTTTTTGACAGCAGGCTTCATTTGTACATTTTTCGCTGGAAAAATGTCTTCGACGAAGCCGGATTTTTCCATACAGTGCTGGATGGGGATAAACGTCTTAAAACAGTAGGCTGAATGGGGCCGAATGAATACAAGCCAGAGAAAGATAGAAAATGAGAGAAAAAACGCAGGTCACTCCCCTTAAATCAGGGGGAGAGGGGGGGAGGGAGAGGTCAGGGGTCCCCAAGTGTAGGGTGGGGGGTGCTAAGACCCCCTCCCTCACCACCCTGCCTGTCACTCGGCCCCCTCACACCCCCACCCTCTTTATTTTCAGCTTAGTAAACATCTCGAGGACTTAAGAATGATGGGAGTTATTTGGTATAAGCGCTACAAGACGATGATGCCTTTGATTCTGTATACATTCAGACAATTGTATGCAGTTTAAGAAGGACTCGTGTTACTCAGAGGGCTTATCGAGATTTATATTTGGGTTCTAGAGATTTTATACTAAAAATAATCATCTAATGGTAAAGTACTAAAAATAATCATCTAATGGTAAAGTACTAAAAATATTGGTCTAATGGTAAAGTACTACAAATAATGGTCTAATGGTAAAGTACTACAAATATTGGTCTAATGGTAAAGTACTACAAATAATGGTCTAATGGTAAAGTACTAAAATATGGTCTAATGGTAAAGTACTACAAATAATGGTCTAATGGTAAAGTACTACAAATAATGGTCTAATGGTAAAGTACTAAAATTATTGGTCTAATGGTAAAGTACTACAAATAATGGTCTAATGGTAAAGTACTACAAATAATGGTCTAATGGTAAAGTACTAAAAATAATGGTCTAATGGTAAATTACTACAAATAATGGTCTAATGGTAAAGTACTACAAATATTGGTCTAATGGTAAAGTACTACAAATAATGGTCTAATGGTAAAGTACTACAAATAATGGTCTAATGGTAAAGTATGTGGTAAAGTACAATAATCATCTAATTGTAAAGTACTAAAAATAATCATCTAATGGTAAAGTACTACAAATAATGGTCTAATGCTAAAGTACTAAAAATAATCATCTAATGGTAAAGTACTACAAATAATGGTCTAATGGTAAAGTAATACAAATAATGGTCTAATGGTAACCAGAATAGGATGAAGTATAAGTCATCGTGTTGAAGGGGTTAAATAAAACTCCTCATCGTTGAAAACAAAAAATATACAGTATATATGTATATATACAGTATATATATACAAACATACACTTGTCATGGATAAATACATCTTGTCATGGACTAAACAACTCGTCATGGATATACAAAATAAACTTTTTCTTTTTATTCAAAGAACTTGTCTTGGATCCAGCAAATTACTGAGGATAGTCACCCCATGGAAAAAAATAAAGGAAATATATATATACCGGTATATATATATATATATATATATTAATATATATTAATAAATATTAAAGAAAACAGTATGCTTGTCCTGAATAAAGGACACTTCTCATAAACCCACAAACTTGTCAGTGAATCCAAGAGCTTGTCAGCCTAACGAGTTTAATGTGTGCTGTTTACAAATGACATGGTTATCACTATAGTCTATTTGTTTTAAGCTAGCAAGAAATTGGCTTGTTCCCATCTTAATTACTCAGCTATTCCAACGTTTTTCTAGCCAAATAGATTGTTATTTACGAGAATCTGTTAATGATATGATGCAGAGACAATGTACACTCGAATACCATAGTGTTTAGCCCACTCATAAGAATTCGTGGCCCCCTATGTTTTCCTTTATGCAATTATAACTATCTGGGTTGATTTTATGATAGAATTTGCTTTTCATTAAATTGTATTTTTAGTTTTATAGTTGATTTACAGAAGATTATAGTTATTAATTCGATTCCACAGATATAGTTCCATAGTTAGAAATAGTTGAACCCCACGATTATTTATGAGTGGGCTGTAGACTATGGTCTCCGAGTGTACCTTCTTATTGTTCCATTACTGATCGATAAATGAGATGGTCAGAGAGTCAATTTTCCGCCAAGTTAAAATCAATCGAATATACTGTACATAATTATAGGTATGATAAAGAGATGGACATTTGATTTTCCAACAGGTGATCCCGCTCATACGAGAAGCCGAGGTTATACGAGTCAGTTTAGCGGCGAACGTTTCTCGGAGTTTGGTATCGGTGGTATCTGGTATCGGTGTCTTGTATCGGAAAGTTGTATCGGAGTCTGATACTGTAACCAGTTTAGCGGCGAACGTTTCTCGGAGTTTGGTATCGCTGGTATCGGTGTCTTGTATCGGAAAGTTGTATCGGAGTCTGATACTGTAACCAGTTTAGCGGCGAACGTTTCTCAGAGTTTGGTATCGGTGGTATCTGGTATCGGTGTCTTGTATCGGAGTCTGATACTGTAACCTTTGACTGATACTATGATCTTTGACTCTAATAATGCGATTGTTTTCCTTTTGATGTGGTTATTTTTGTACTCGATACTTTGGATTTTGACTCCAATACTGTAATAATTTACTTCGCTACTGTGATTATTTACTCCGATACCGTTAATTTTTACTTCGTTATTAATTTTTGTACTCCGATGCCGCGACTCCGAGTAAATCCGCCGATAGACTAACCCGTGCGACCCCGCGGCTTCAGTATCGAGCCGGTCACCCCAAAAAATGCATTGCTAGGATATTTCTCAGTCGTTCATTAAGGGAGCCCACCTCGATTTTTTCTCTTTCTCTTCATCTCTCTCTGGCTAGTATCCATTTGGCCCCATTCAGCCTACTGTTTTAAGACGTTTACCCCATCCAGGTGTCAATATTTTCCTGGCGAACGGTAGCGAGCCAGCATATATGTATTTTTTGTTTTGACAGCAAGCTAAATTTGTACATTTTTCTATATAAAAATTTCTCCGGCGAAGCCGGATTTCTCCATAAAATTCTGGCTCGCTATCGCTCGCCAGGAAGAAATCGACACCTGTATGGGGATAAACGTCTTAAAACAGTTGGCTGAATGGGGCCGAATGGATACAAGCCAGGGAAAGAGAGAAAGATAAAGAAAGCCGGTGACCCCCCTTAAGATAGGTAAAAATCACATCGTGTCAAATTATACAGTTTTGTTCTTCTCCATTTTGTACTGCAATGTTACTTTGGTCCTTATCTATATTATGAAACACGAGTGCATTATATATTATTATTATTATTATTATTATTATTATTATTATTATTATTATAATTATAATACTCTAGAATATACAGGCTACTACCCTAACCTTATTCACCTAAGACTTATTTATATATTTATAGTAAAGATGCATTTTGATATTACTAGTTTTTTGGTCAGCGCTCTATGGTGTGTATATATATATATATATATACACTTTTAAAGGCGGAGTTACACAGGCGCTTTTCCCGGCAATTTTTGGGCGGCAATTATATCCTGGCAACCTGTCATTTTTATGGTTGTGAAAACATTAACTAAAGTGCTTTTAACCTTCAATTCGCGGCGACCGTCATATGACGAGAGAGAGAAAATTGGCCTATCCTGCGGCACCCGTCATATGACGAGCGCCTTTTTGAGGCTATTATGAGCGATGAGAGAGAGAGAGACCGGTCGTTGGAGGGACGATAGGCGGCCTTCAACCGCTCGCCACGGCCGCACGGCGTAGACTGAAGTCCTACATACACCTCCCTCACTCACCCTCCCTCACACGCCAAAAACCGGAAAATTGCCAATAATTTTCCGATTTTGCCCTTCGATTACACGATCGTTGCAAGATAACGAGATTGCCAGGAAAAAGTGTCCGTGTGACCCCTCCCCCAGCCGCCCTCATACACAAAACTTATATAAAGTGTACGCTGTCAAAAATATCCCTCTAGGTCCCTTGTATTACATTACTGTATTCCTGAGGGCAACCACTGTGTGTTTCATTATCAGCCCCCTCGAGAGATAAAGATATTAGAGGGCCATAGTCTTAAAGAACATTGGGAGGGGGGTGCTCTTCCCCCTGATGACAAAGATGTGGTTTCTATAGGTAGCGCCAGCGAACTTGACCCCTTAACTTCTTATAACTCAAAATTAATGAAAGCAATCGGGCTGATGTTTCTATCATTTGGGCAGAGTCCACTAGGAAATAGGTGTGGATATTTACAGCCAGTTTGCTCTAGGCCCTTTTGAGTTAGAGAGAGGTCAGGGATCAAGATTATTGTCAAGTTCGTTGGCGTTATCTATGCCACCATACACTTTCCTGCTCAAGAACTGGGTGGGTGCCCTGATGATCAGGGACTTCAGTGAACAGTTGCCACAGATTGCTAGACTGCGCCGTCCACCAACAGTACTGGTGTCTGGCTGGCCCAAGACTTGAACAGTCAACCTCACGGTTTGCAGGCGAGTGCTCTACCAACCGCGCTACGACCTGTGGCAAACCTGTTAGAATCCTTAATTGTATAAAAATAACGGTATATGTAAACCATATTCTAATCGCGTATGTGTTCTATGAATCTATGTGTTCTAAAGTAATATGAATAGATCAATCAGGGAACACTAAATATGTGTACCCTTTTTGATACATTGAATTGTTTACACGTTTCCATTGTACCCTAGGTTTTCGTTTCAGTGTAGGGGGGAGGGGAGAGCACTCCCCTATTTCCCCTGGGATTAAGACTGTGGCCCGAAGTGTCAAGGTATATATAATGCTTAAGCCGCTGTCACACGAACGCTTGTTCCGGCAATTTTTCACGAGCAAGATTGTTCTCGTATTATTTCGGGACTTTTCTGCACAGATATCGGTAACTAGACTGAAGGTAGATTATGTTAGGCGGCTGAATTCTGATAAAGTGTAATTTTTAAAACTTCGAGACCATAATTGCCCGTAAACATTGCTCGAAAAAGGGCTCATGTGACTCCGGTTTTACTGAAAATAAGGTTTCTCACACAAAATACTCTTACATGCGTACAAAGGCTTCTTCTTCTTCCTCGCAAGCTTGTACTAAAATATATTGATTCGTCGAGTGGCCGGCGAAACGTTTTAAGTGCTCCTCATATGGTGTGTATATTCATATTTTGATTCGCTAAGGCCTGCTATACACGAATTTGTTTTCCTGTATGTTCATAGAAAATGATCCATACGTTTGTGTGTGTGTATCGTTTGGGTTACAATAGAGTTCAGTGTTTTACAGAATGGACAATATAGTATTCAGTGGATAATATAGTGTCTAATGTTTTACATAATGGACAAAATGGTGGCCAATGTTTTACAGAATGGACAAAGTGGTGGTCAATGTTTTACAGAATGGATAATAAAGTATTCAATGTTTTACAGAATGGATTATAAAGTATTCAATGTTTTACAGAATGGATTATAAAGTACCGGGTATTCAATGTTTTACAGAATGGACAATTTAGTGATCAATGTTTTACAGAAAATAGACAGAATAGTTCAGTGTTTTACAGAATGGACATTATAGCATCCAATATTTTACAGAACGGGAGATGAGTGCACATGCGGCATGAAATTTCCCTCTACGTGATTGTAGAAATTGTTTCATTAATTACCATTGACTATATAATCGGTGCATTTCACGCCCGTAAGAAAACGTTTGTGTGAAGCAGGCCTAAAGGAGCCCCAACATTTCTGGCCATGGATATACAGTAAACGTTTCTGTCCATGGATATAGTAAATATTTCTAACTCTACAATAAACGTTTCTGTCCATGGATATACAATAAACGTTTCTAACCCTAAAATATATATATATGTTTCTGTTCATGGATATACAATAAACTTTTCTGTCCATGGATATATAATTAACGTTTCTGACATGGATTGACAGTAAACGCATTACCTTTGAGATACATTAAACGTTTCTAACCATGGATGCAAATGTTTGTGGCCATGGATTCTTTCCCTACGAGGAGACATAGGAGTGCTGGCTCGATAACTATTTATATTTACATCATATTAATTATTTCATTCCCATGGCATTATTTGATTTTAGCTCGAATTACGATCACACACATTTATTTAGCTTAGGAAGGAGGTGGAGATCAAAAGGGCAAAAACTATCTAGGCTAGCCCCTTGTGATTCCCCATCCCCTTCTTAACTGTATCAAATCGTCTATTAAAAATGAAGTGTTAAAATTCAAGGCTATGCAAAACTTTATGAACGAAGTCCTCCTACCCATGTGGCATAATTATCATATATACAGTATTTATATCAATTCCTATCAAATTATCGAGTATATATATATTATTTACAGTTCCCGACATATCTCAGACAGTCAGGACCATCCGAAGATGTGTTTTGCATGCATTTTCGTAGCAGTTCCGGACGTATCTCAGAAAGTCGGGACCATCAGAAGAAGTGTTTTGCGTGCATTCTCGTAGCAGTTCCGGACGTATCTCAGAAAGTCGGGACCATCCGAAGAAGTGCTCTGCGTGCATTCTCGTAGCGGACATATCTCTTGGGACCATCAGAATACGTGCTCGGCGTGCATTCTCGTAGGCTATGGGTCTCGCTAACTACAGGAACTCGCTGTAGTCTATAGGAGATATCAAATTAGGCATGAGTTAGGCCCTGCGTGCATTCTCGTAGGCTTTGGGTTTCGCTAACTACAGGAACCCGCTGTAGTCTATAGGAGATATCAAAATAGGCATGAGTTAGGCCTTTTAGTATGTACACAATAATTAACAGGGTTCTCGTGCATTCTATCTTTAATGGCAGTACGACAGAATGCAGTGTAGCCGAGTAGAATTTTAATATGCTTGATATTCCCCTTCTATGCTATTCAAAATACTATTGTACTGTACACTTCCCTATGGTAAATTAAGAAATCCATATAAACTCCAATCAAAACTGCCCTGATAAATAAAGAAATCCATAATACAACTCTAATCAAAATCAACCCGAATCATACCCAATCCTGATATCCCCTTTTAAACTCGCAGTCGATTCCCAAACCTTTCCCCTTTCACAACTCGGAACAGAGCCAAACTTCTCGAGAGGCCCCACAAAATCCCAAATTGCTCGTGGCCTCCCCCAAAAAACCCAAGCTTCTCTCGAGGTCCCCCCCCAAAAACCCCAAGCTTCTCGAGAGGTCCCCCCCAAAAAATCCCAAGCTTCTCGAGTCCCCCCCCAAAATCTAAAGCTTCTCGAGAGGTCCCCAAAATCCCAAGCTTCTCGAGGCCCCACCCCCCCAAAAAAATCCCAAAATTCTCGAGGTCCCCCCCCCAAAAAAAAAACAAGCTTCTCGAGGTCCCCCCCCCAAAAAATCCCAAGCTTCTCGAGGGCCCCCCAAAAAATCCCAAGCTTCTCGAGGTCTACCCCAAAAAATCCCAAGCTTCTCGAGGACTCCCCCCCCCCCAAAATCCCAAGCTTTTCGAGAGGTCCCCCCAAAATCCCTCTTGACAACGAACTCGGAGGTCAGACAACAGATCCTCATAGATCCAGGGAGGGCAATATAAAGTTGGGGTGACGGATTGACAGTAAACGTTTCTGGCCACGGATAGACAGTGAACGTTTCTGGCCACGGATAGACAGCGAACGTTTCTGGCCATGGATAGACAGTAAACATTTCTGGCCACGGATAGACAGTGAACGTTTCTGGCCACGGATAGACAGTGAACGTTTCTGGCCATGGATAGACAGTAAGTGTTCTGGCCACGGATAGAAAATAAATGTTTCTGGCCATGGATATACAGTAAACGTTTCTGGCCACGGATAGACAGTAAACGTTTCTGGCCCTGGATAGACAGTAAACGTTTCTGGCTATGGATAGACAATAAACGTTTATAACTATCGATATAAACATTTCTGGCCATGGATAGACCTTAATTAATGACCTTTGATATAAACGTTTTCTGGCCATGGATAGACAGTAAACGTTTCTGGCTATGGATAGACAATACACGTTTATAACTATCGATATAAACATTTCTGGCCATGGATAGACAGTAATAATTAATGACCTTTGATATAAAACGTTTCTGGCCATGGATAGACAGTAAACGTATATAACTATCGATATAAACATTTCTGGCCATGGATAGACAGTAAACGTTTCTGTCCATTGATATATATACACGTTTCTGACCATGTATTCCAGAGTCTTTCAAACGTTTTTCACCATCGATATAAAACATTTCTGGCATGGATATACAATGCACGTTTATAACCCTCGATATAAACATTTCTGGCCATGGATATACAATGAACGTTTCTGACCCTCGATATAAACATTTCAAGCCATGGATATAAAATCAACGTTTCTGGTTTTATCGATCCTGGCTGAAGGGTGATATTATAAGGTGGTGGTGGTTGTGGTGTCAGGGGTTCGAGTCCACCTAGGAGTTACCGGCGTTGAGCTGCTGGTTGTAGTCTGCCATCAGCTGGTCGACGTTGTAGAGATACCCCCCATGTTGTTGAAGTCTGGGGGGGAAGAGAGAGAGGTTCTAGGTTAGCTATAAGATGATTAATGGAGATGTTGTTGTTGGGGCTAATACAAGGAGGGGAGAGAGGAAAGGTTCTAGGGTTACTATAAGATGATAAATGCACGTGTTGTTGTTGTTGTTCTTGTTTTGTTATTGTTGTTGTTTTGTTGTTGTTGTTGGGGCTAGTACAAGGGGGAGAGAGGAAAGGTTCTAGGGTTACTATAAGATGATAAATGCACGTGTTGTTGATGTTGTTGTTGGGGCTAGTACAAGGGGGAGAGAGGAAAGGTTCTAGGTTAGCTATAAGATGATTAATGCAGGTGTTGTTGTTATTGTTGTTGTTGTTGGGGCTAGTACAAGGGGGAGAGAGGAAAGGTTCTAGGTTAGCTATAAGATGATTAATGCAGGTGTTGTTGTTATTGGAGCTAATACAACAGATTAATAAAAAATTTAGAGATACCCCCCGTTTTGTTGCAGTCTGGGGGGAGAAGAGAGGAAAGGTTCTAGGTTAGCTATAAGATGATCAATGCAGTTGTTGTTATTGTTGAGGCTAATACAACAAAATCATTAATACAGTTTGTAGAGATCCCCCCTCCCCCCCCCCTCTTTGTTCCAGTCTAGGGGGCGGGGGGTGGGGGGGGGAGAGGTAAGGGTATTGGGTAACTATACAAGATGATTAATACAGATGTTGTTCCAGAAGAGAGAGAGAGAGAGAGAGAGAGAGAGATTGTGAGATTGTGCATTGTAATTTAGTTTATCCTGCTCATACTGCAAATCTCGTTTTTTCTAAGCTGGATTACACCAGGCACTGTGATGCATAAATGTAGTTTTACACAATAAAAAGTTTACAGTATATATATATTTTGTTTGAGTTTCTTTGGGGTTTTTGGAGTGGGGGGGAAGGGGGGAGGAGGCAAATTGAAAAGTAAACATAATAGTCATATTTTATATATTTAATTTCGTGTTTGTGGCAAAAGTGTGGGGGGGGGGGGCAACGCAAAATAAAATATGATATAAAGTACTGAGGAAGAGTCTATACACATTTTTCTACATTGCTAGAACAGAATGAGAGAAACATAATTATAACAATTACAGTAGGGTAATCTGGGCTTTAGTTTAATCCTACCCCCACTGCTGTCATTGTGAGGCTGCCTTTATTGTGTTGTTTAATCCAGTACATTATCCTACATTCCTTTTACCTGGTTGTTGTTGTTGTTGTTTTTCCCCAAGCTGCCTGGCCGAACAGCCCAAGGCCCCGAGCAAGGCCAAGGCCGTAACCGAGCGCCCCCACAGAACCCTCCCTGCCGACCACAATGAAGCCTGGGTGACCGAAGCCACTCCATGGCGGGGAGCTGAGGAGGGCGCGGAAACGCCCGGGAAACCAAAGCCCCACCTGGTTATATTTTATTGTTCTGCCGTTCACGAAGGGTTTGAGTTGGGTAAGGGTTGATTAGGTTTGGTTACATTAGTTTAGGTAACATTTGTTTAGTTTAAGTTAGGTTAGGTTAGTGTATGTTAGATTAGGTTAAATTAGTTTATGTTCGGTTAGGTTAGGTTCTCTTGGGTTGGGTGCGGCTGAAGTGGTTTGGGTCATATTGGGGTACCCGTGGGTTTGGGCTAGGTTAGATTAGGTTAGCTGTTGGTTAGGAATAGGTTGGGCTAAGTTGAGTAGGTTTAGTAGTTAGTTTAGGTTAAGTTAACTACGATTAATTAGGTTAGTTTAATTTGTTTTGTTCAAGTTAGTTTAGGTTAAGTTAAGATAGGTTAGGTTAGGTTAGTTTAGTTTAGTTAGATTACTTTAGTTTCGGTTAGGTTAGGTTTATCAGGTTAGGTTAGATTAGGTTACATTACATTAGTTTAGGCTAGGTTAGATTAGGTTAGGTATTATAAGAGAAGGATATACTAACTGTAAATCCTGGAATCGTCGCCGCCTCGCTCGCCTGTGGGAGTACTGCCTTACTGCCATCACTACTGTTACGTTGATGATCAGGAACCCCACCACCCCACATACTGCACCTGGAACAAACATTATGGAGGGTTAGGTATACACACATATTTATACTCACACACACGTATATATACACACACACAAACAGAGCTGCACATATACAGTCCACACACACACATCCACACACACAAACACCACCTCATACACTGCGCCTGGGACACACATTATAAAGGTTAGGAGAAGTGTTCATTGTTGCTAGTAACATATATAGCATACACATATATCTATAATCGCACACAGGCCTGCACATACACACACAGACAGAGCCGCACATACACACACACACTCACAGACCCGCACATACATACCCCGCCCCACCTCACACACACACACACACACACACATTGTTCCTATACCCTGTTCACACATAAGGAGTCCAAAACCCCGAACATTAACCTCTATATGGAACAAACATACATACGCCGTAGTTATTATATTGTTTACACACACACACAACAATGTTCTGAAACTCCTAAGTTAAAAGAAGTTGAGAGAGAGAGAGAGAGAGAGAGAGAGAGAGAGAGAGAGAGACGGGAGCTTGAATGGGTGGAGGGAATGGTGACGAGGTGGGGGGGGGGGGGGGGTCTAGTGGGAGGGGCAGGGAGGTAACCAGGGAGGAGGGGAGGGGGGAGTGTAGTGGAAGGGGGAGGTGAAGGTAAAGGGAGGGGGGTAAGGGTGTTATGAATGGTGGGGGGTGACTAAAGGGAGGAAGGAGGGGGAATGGATTAGTCTACTGGGAGGGGAGGGGGGAGGTGACTGGATGCGGGGGGGGGGGGGGGGGGGGGGGGGGAGGATAGCTGACCAGTAAAACAAAAAGGGGGGGGGGGGAGGTAGGTGAGGGTAGGGGGGAGGGAGAGGGGCGAGTTACGTTTCTAGGGTAGGGGGGAGAACGGAAGGGGAGGGGGAAGGGGATAGATGGGTCGATGGAGGAAGGTGATTCGGATAGGGGGCGGGGTTAGGGAGGGGGGTTGTCTGACGTATGAAAGTGGGGGGATGGGGTGGAGGGAGGGAGGGGAGTAGGGGGATGGGCGAAGTGAATGAAACTAAGGGGGGTGGAAAAGGTGGCATGGAGGGAGGTAGGGGGAAGGGAAGGAGGGGGAGTTGTGAATCATGGGGGGGTGGAGGAAGGAAGGGGGAGGGGTGAAATCTTGGGGGGTGGAAGGAGGGAGGGGGAGGGGGTGTGGAGGAGTATACGGGGGAAGTCTAGTGGGGAGATGGTGCGTGAATGAATCAAGGGGAGAAGGGGTATTATGGAAGGAAGAGGGTTGCTTGTAGGGGGAAGAGAGGGAGGGGGAGGGCGTGGAAGGGGGAGGGTTGGGTGTAGGGAGGGGAAGGGAGGGAGGGGGAGGGCGTGGAAGGAAGGTCATGCTATTGATTGTGCGGTGAAGTTTTTTGGTGGAGGGGAGGTGGGGGAGGGAGGGCTAGGAATAGATAGGGAGGGGAGGAGGGGGGGTTGGGGAGGGAAGGGAGGAGGGGGGGGTTGAGGAATAGAGGGGGAGGGAAGGAGGAGGTTGGGGTGGGGAGGGAGGGCTAGGAATAGATAGGGAGGGGAGGGGATGGGAAGGGGAGAGGAGGATGGGGTGGGGGAGAGGAGGGAAGCATGACTAAATATGGGGTGTGGGTTCCTTGGGTAGCAGGTATAGATGGAATGTTAGAAATAGATGAGGTGGGGGTGGGGGGTCTGAGCAGGAATGATGGGGAGGGAGGGGGGGGGGGGGGGGGGTGAGATGAGGAGTATATGGGGAGGGGAGGGGGGAATGGGGGTGGGGTGGGTGAGATCAGGGAGTATAAAGGATTAGGAATTACAAAAGGAAATCAAGCAACAACAGGTCTAGTGGACCCTTCTAGGCTGCTTGTCCTCCAAACACTGAGGATCAAGTGTCCAAACAGTGGTTTAGAGTTGGTAAGGGAACATTGGAAAGGGAAACTACTGCCCTGGAGCTATGTCCGTGGCAGGATTAGGAAGTTAGTAGGGGACAGATGGGTTAGTAACTGAGGGGGGGATAAAATAAAGTTATTCATTTACAAAACGCAGTCAGTCGCGGGTTTGATGCTGAGATATTTGTCTAGGCGGAATTTAAATGAATCAACGGTGCTGCAGTCTATAACGTCTCGGGGAAGCCCATTCCACAAGTTGACAAACTCGATTGAAGAAGAAATTCTTAGATTCGTGCGAGTTAAAAGATTTACCAATAATTTTGCAACCGTTTCCCCGCGTGTAATTAGATTGGTCGATAGTGAAGTACTTACTACAGTTCATATTGTCGATGCCTTTGATGATTTTGAACACTTGAATTAAGTCGCCTCTTAATCTGCGCTGGGTTAAAGGAAATAGATTTAATTCTCTAAGACGCTCTTCGTATGGTTTGTTCTTTAGGCTAGGTATCATTTTGGTAACTCTACGTTGAACTCGTTCTAGCTTGTTTATATCTTTTTGGTAATAAGGGCACCAGGATTGAACGCAGTATTCCAGAAGAGGGCGGACTAAGGAATTGTAAAGGGTTAGGATAACTTCTTTGGATTTATGCTCAAATGACCTGCCTATAAAAGCCAATTATTTTGTTTGCCTTCTTAACAACTTCTGAACATTGTGGACTCGGTTTTAGGTTACTCGATATTGTTACTCCCAGATCAGTTTCTTTGTTTACATTCTTAAGCTGAAGTGCCATTCATCGAATAGTTTGCTTTCTCATTTAGGTATCCGACATGTAGTACTTTACATTTATCCTCATTGAAACTCATTTGCCAAATTTGGGCCCAACATGACAATTTATCTAGATTGTGTTGCTATCGTCAACTTGTTCTTTTGAGAGTACGCTATTTGCAATTTTGTATCGTCAGCAAATTTTGAGATTGTGCAGGTGAGACCCTCATCTATGTCGTTGATGTAAATTAGAAAGAGAATTGGTCCTAGTGGGGGGTATATGGGGAGGGGAGGGGAAATTGGGGGTGGGGTGGGTGAGATCAGGAGTATATGGGGAGGGGAGGGGGGTAATGGGGGGTGGGTGAGAGATCAGGAGTATATGGGGAGGGGAGGGGGGGAATGGGGGTGGGGGTGGGTGAGATCAGGAGTATATGGGGAGGGGAGGGGGGAATGGGGGTGGGGGTGGGTGAGATCAGGAGTATATGGGGAGGGGAGGTGAGCAGAGGGGTGGGGTAATGTTATATATGGGGAGGGGGGAAGTTGGGGGTGGTATAAATAGATAGAGAGGGAGTACAAAGGAAATCAAGCAACAACAGATCTAGTGACTCTTCTAGGCTGCTTGTCCTCCAAAACACTGAGGATCAAGTGTCCAAACAGTGGTTTAGAATGGGTAAGGGAACATTGGAAAGGGAACTACTGCCCTGGAACTAATGTCCGCGGCAGGATTAGGAAGTTAGTAGGGGACAGATGGGTTAGTAACTGAGGGGGGGATAAAATAAAGTTATTCATTTACAAACGCAGTCAGTCGCGGGTTTGATGCGAGATATTTGTCTAGGCGGAGTTTAAATGAGGGGAGGGGAAGCAGGAATAGAGGGGGAGGGAAGGAGAGGAGGGGGTGGGGAAGGGGGAGCAGGAATACAAACACACACACACACACACACACACACACAGTGAGAGTGAGTGAGTGTGTAGAGAGTTACAAGGAATATTTAAATTTTTAAAACCCTTTCAATCAATTCTAGGGAGAGTAACAAAATAAACAAATAGAAGGGGCTTGGGGCTGTGATATCGTGTGTGTGTGTGTGTTTCTGTGTGTGTCTGTGTGAGTGTGTATATGTGGGTGTGAGAGAGAGCTTGAACCCCACCACAAAAGAACTGCAGGGAATATCAGGATTCTGCTCTCTCTCTATCTATCTATCTATCTATCTATCCCTCTCTCTATATATATCTATCTATCTATTTATCTATCTCTATCTATCTATCTATCTATCTCTATCTCTATCTCTCTCTCTCTCTCTGTCTGTCTGTCTGTCTGTCTGTCTGTCTGTCTGTCTGTCTGTCTGTGTAATTAACCCTCTCAGTACCGGTACCGTCCATTTAACTGTATTATGGCCACTATTAGACGCTTCCATTGAGCTTCAGAAGGGCCTCCAACAATTAACAGGCTTCGAACTATCTCACTCGACCTTTGTACTGCCACAGATATTTCTGAAACTGCACACAATCGTCTACATGTAACTTGATAAAATGTAAAAAGACGTCGCCGGTACCGAAAAGGTTAAGAGGAGGGGGTTGGGGTGGCTTAAGGGGAGATTTCCACTTGAGGGACTTTTTTCTTGACCTCTTTCTCCCTCATGTCTAGCCCCATTAGTTTGGTGATTTTAAGAATTTCCGCCCCATTCTGTCAATTTTAAGACCTTTCGTGCCATTTAGGTGTCGATTTTATCCTGGCGAGCGATAGCGAGCCTGTAATTTAAGAGTAACCGGCCTTCGGCAGGGACATTTTTCTACCGAAAAATGTACAAATTTATCTTGAAAGGGGGTCAAGGGGGTGTAATTTTAAGATTGCTGGAGGAGTAGGAAACAAACTGAAAACCTCCCTTTAACCCCTTCACCACCATGACGTAATTTGTATCATATTCTGGTTACCCAGGCTTAGACGATTGTCTTTAGTTTATAATCTACCTCTATGACTCAAAGGGGTCAACACGATCTCCATAAACCCTCTTAGTAACACAGGTCCTTCTGAAACGGCTTAACATCATCCAATTATAGTCTGCATCCAGGGTATAAAGACGTCATGGTTGCTGGAGGGGTCAAGGGGCAGAGGTTAGGGTTTATGAGGGGAGATGGGTGGTTTATGAGGGGAGATGGGTGGTTTATGAGGGGAGTTGGGTGGTTTTATGAGGGGAGATGGGTGGTTTTATGAGGGGAGATGGGTGGTTTTATGAGGGGAGATGGGTGGTTTTATGAGGGGAGTTGAGGGTCGATTTATGAGGGGAGATGGGTGGTTTTATGAGGGGAGATGGGTGGTTTTATGAGGGGAGTTGGGTGGTTTTATGAGGGGAGATGGGTGGTTTATGAGGGGAGATGGGTGGTTTATGAGGGGAGATGGGTGGTTTATGAGGGGAGATGGGTGGTTTATGAGGGGAGATGGGTGGTTTATGAGGGGAGATGGGTGCTTTATGAGGGGAGATGGGTGGTTTTATGAGGGGAGATGGGTGGTTTATGAGGGGAGATGGGTGGTTTATGAGGGGAGATGGGTGGTTTTATGAGGGGAGATGGGTGGTTTTATGAGGGGAGATGGGTGGTTTATGAGGGAGATGGTGGTGGTTTATGAGGGGAGAGGGGTGGTTTTATGAGGGGAGATGGGTGGTTTTATGAGGGGAGTTGGGTGGTTTATGAGGGGAGATGGGTGGTTTATGAGGGGAGTTGGGTGGTTTTATGAGGGGAGATGGGTGGTTTTATGAGGGGAGATGGGTGGTTTTATGAGGGGAGATAGGTGGTTTTATGAGGGGAGTTGGGTGGTTTTATGAGGGGAGATGGGTGGTTTATGAGGGGAGATGGGTGGTTTTATGAGGGGAGTTGGGTGGTTTTATGAGGGGAGATGGGTGGTTTTATGAGGGGAGTTGGGTGGTTTATGAGGGGAGATGGGTGGTTTATGAGGGGAGATGGGTGGTTTTATGAGGGGAGATGGGTGGTTTTATGAAGGGAGATGGGTGGTTTATGAGGGGAGATGGGTGGTTTTATGAGGGGAGATGGGTGGTTTTATGAGGGGAGATGGGTGCTTTATGAGGGGAGACGGGTGATTTATGAGGGGAGATGGGTGGTTTATGAGGGGAGATGGGTGGTTTTATGAGGGGAGATGGGTGGTTTATGAGGGGAGATGGGTGGTTTATGAGGGGAGACGGGTGATTTATGAGGGGAGACGGGTGATTTATGAGGGGAGACGGGTGGTTTATGAGGGGAGATGGGGGGTTTATGAGGGGAGATGGGTGATTTAGGAGGGGAGATGGGTGATTATGAGGGGAGATGGGTGGTTTATGAGGGGAGATGGTGGTTTTATGAGGGGAGATGGTGGTTTATGAGGGGAGATGGGTGGTTTTATGAGGGGAGATGGGTGGTTTATGAGGGGATGGTGGTTTATTAGGGGGGATGGGTGGTTTATGAGGGCAGATGGGTGTTTATGAGGGGAGATGGTGGTTTTATGAGGGGAGTTGGGTGGTTTATGAGGGGAGATGGGTGGTGTATGAGGGGAGATGGGTGGTTTATATGAGGGGAGATGGGTGGTTTATGAGGGGAGATGGGTGGTTTATGAGGGGAGATGGGTGGTTTTATGAGGGGAGATGGGTGGTTTATGAGGGGAGATGGGTTGTTTTATGAGGGGAGTTGGGTGGTTTTATGAGGGGAGATGGGTGGTTTATGAGGGGAGATGGGTGGTTTTATGAGGGGAGATGGGTGGTTTTATGAGGGGAGATGGGTGGTTTTATGAGGGAGGTGTGTGGTTTTATGAGGGGAGATGGGTGGTTTATGAGGGGAGATGGGTGGTTTATGAGGGGAGATGGGTGGTTTATGAGGGGAGATGGGTGATTTATGAGGGAGATGGGTGGTTTATGAGGGGAGATGGGTGGTTTATGAGGGGAGATGGGTGGTTTATGAGGGGAGATGGGTGATTTATGAGGGGAGATGGGTGATTATGAGGGGAGATGGGTGGTTTATGAGGGGAGATGGGTGGTTTATGAGGGGAGATGGGTGGTTTTTCTGGTCCCCCTTCTTCTCATGCTTTTAGTCCCTTTAGTGTTCAGATTGTATGACGTTCAGCTCATTAGTTTGACGATTTTAAGACCTTTTGGCCCATTTCTTTGTCATTAACAACACTTTTCGTGTCATTTAGGTGTCGATATTTTCCTGGCGAGCGATAGCGAGCCTGTAATTTAAGAGGAACCGGCCTTCGGCCGGGAAATTTTTCTATCGAAACATTTACAAATTTATCTTCAAGGAGGGTCTTGGGAGTGTTTTTTGAAGCTTGATAAAAGGAAAATAAACATTATAAAAAGATCTACAAACGAGGACATAAATACGCCCATCATCCCCCCTTAAAGAAGAGGAAGAAAGGGGAGGGGGGGGGGGGAGGGGTGGGGAGGGGTGGGGGGGGGGGGGCGGTGTTTGATAGAGAATAGGTGGGAAGTGAGTGGGGGGAGGGTGGATATATAATAAGGGGGTAAGGGGGGGTTGTATTGGAGGAGGGGGTTTGGGGTGGGGGTTTGGATAGAGGGGGGGGGGGGGGGGCGGCGACCCTGACATTCTTTTCATCTTATGTAAAGGGCGGACCAGCTGCCCTAGACACTGGCGCTATTATTGGCTTCCGTCCATACGTACATACACACATACATACATACATACATACACACATACATATACATAAATACACACACATACACACATACATATATATACACACATACATATACATAAATACACACACATACATACATACATATATATATACACACATACACACATACACACATACATATACATAAATACACACACATACATACATACATATATATACACACATACACACATACATATACATAAATACACACACATACACGCATGCATACATACACACATACACATACATACATATATACATAAATACATACACGCACACATAGAGACAGACCCATACCCACACATACAATCACATACACACACACACGCGCGCGCGCATTTTATCTCAGAGTGTTTCCACCATTTATTTTTTTGCGGCTATATTTTTGGGTGTTTGAAAGTAGGGCAAGGTTGGGTGCAATATGTATTATGTGGGGAGGTTACATATGGGGAGGTTACATTTTACGGTATTGGCATTTCAGGCATATATGTAGGCTATATAATGTATACGGCCGTTCCCTCTCTCTCTCTCTCTCTCTCTCTCTCTCTCATAACATGATTTATAAAACTCGTATTGACATTATCTCGATTCTCTTAGACGGGTTGGATCTGAATTCAATGCTAATCATCGAAATTAAGGGGAGATGGGTCGTTTTTCTGGTCCCACTTCTCCCTCGTGTTTAGCCCCATTAGTTTTCAGATTTAAAGTCGTTCGGCCCATTAGTTTGGCGATTTTAAGACCTTTACCCCCATTTCTTTGTCAATATTGAGACTTTTCGTACCATTTAGGTATCAGCCTTCGACCAGGACATTTTGCTATCGAAAAATTTTCAAATTTATCTTGAAGGAGGGTCTTGGGAGGTGTTTATTTAAGTGGAGGTATTTAGTTTGTTCCCTAGACCTCCATCAACCTTAAAATTACACCCCCTTGAGTCCCTTTCAAGATAAATTTGTACATTTTTCGATAAACAAAAATCCCGGCCGAAGGCCGGTTTCTCTTAAATTACAGGCTCGCTATCGGTCGCCAGGATAAAATAGACACCTGAATTGTACGAAAGGTCTTAATATGGGGTGAAAGTTCTTAAAATCGCTAAACTAATGGGGCAAACGTTTTATAATATCAAAAACAATGGGGCTAAACATGAGGGAGAAAGGGGTCAAGAAAACAATCCCTCAAGTGGAGATCCCCCCTTAAGCTTGATGGAGGTTTAGGGAGGAAACTAAAAAAATAATAATAAACAAAAAAATATATAAATTAATACCCCCCCCCCCCACCCCCCATTAAGGGGAGGTTTTTAGTTTGGTCCCTAGATATCCTTCAAGCTTAAGATTACACCCCCTTGAGCCCCTTTCAAGATAAATTTGTACATTTTTCGGTAGAAAAATGTCCCGGCTGAAAGCCGGTACCTCTTAAATTACAGGCTCGCTATCGCTCGCCAGGATGAAATCGACACCTTAATGGCACGAAAGGTCTTAAAATTGACAGAAATGGGTTGAAAGTTCTTAAAATCGTCAAAATAATGGGGCAAACGTCTTAAAATATCAAAAGCAACGGGGCTAAACATGAGAGATAAAGGAGTCAAGGAAAAAAACTCCCTCAGGTGGAAATGTCCCGTTAAGCCATAATAAAATAAATGATTTACAGTTGCCTCTGTGAATATGTTAGTATTTGAGAGACGGATAATCGTTAGAGGCTATTTTTAGGGGCTAGTGCTGGATTGTTGTCTGTTTTGGTCTATATATATATTTATCTAGCCATTTATTTTGTTTAGTTTCCTCGCTAGACCTCCATCAAGCTTTAAGAAACACCCCCTAGACCCCCCTTTCAAGATACATTTGTACATTTTTCGGCCGGGACGCTTCCTTCTAAAATTACAAGCTCGCTATCGCTCGCCAAGATAAAATCGATACCTTAGTGGCACGAAAGGTCTTAATGTTGACAAAGAAATGGGGCGAAAGGTCTTCAAATCGCCAAGTTAACGGAAAGAACATCTTAAGGGGAGGTCTCCACTTGAGGGATTGTTTTCTTGACCCCTTTCTCCCTCATGTTTAGCCCCATTGCTTTTGATATTATAAAACGTTTGCCCCATTAGTTTAGCGATTTTAAGAACTTTCACCCCATATTAAGACCTTTCGTGCAATTCAGGTGTCTATTTTATCCTGGCGAGCGATAGCGAGCCTGTAATTTAGAGGAATCGGCCTTCGGCCGGGACATTTTTCTACCGAAAAATGTATAAATTTATCTTGAAAGGGACTCGAGGGGGTGTAATTTTAAGCTTGATGGAGGTCTAGGGAACAAACTAAATACCTCCCCTTAAAATCTCAAAACGAATATGCTAAACAGGAAGGAGAACGGTGTCCAGAAAAAACAGCTACCTCCCCCTTAACTGGTATTAATTATTGGCGGGTGATATTATTGGCGGGTGATATCGACGATTATGATTTTTTTTTTTTTTTTCGCGAACATTTATCGACGTCAATTAAATTCGCTTTTTAAAGGATTATTGCCTTGAAATGAAGTAAGGGGATACGGTCCGTTATTCTGGTCCCTCTTCTCCCTCATGCTTAGCCCCATTAGTTTTCAGATTTTAAGACGTTCGGCCTATTAGTTTGCCGATTTCAAGACCTTTCGCCTCTTTTCTGAGTCAATATTAAGACTTTTCATGCCATTTAGGTGTCGATTATTTCCTGGCGAGCGATAGCTCGCCTATAATTTAAGAGGAATCGGCCTTCGGGCGGGATATTTTTCTACCGAAAAATGTACAAATATATTGAAGGGGGATCCTGGGGTTGTTATCTTAAGTTTGATGGAGGTTTAGGGAGGAAACTAAAAAAAATAATACATGCATTTAAAAATCTACCCAAAAATGAAGTATCCCCCTTAACACGCCTCTGTAGCCAGTTATAAACGCATCACTAATGCTTCTAACATTGAATGAACACCATGAACTGGATATCCTTCTGACTTTAATGGTTTTAATGTAATGCGATCAGTAGCGTGGAATGGACATTTGGTGGGCTGGGGTTCGAGTCTTGGCGGGGTTAAAACACACACACACACACACACACACACACATATATATATATATATATATATATATATATATATATATATATATATATATATAAACAAAGGAACGAACATGCAAACAAAGAAACACACAGAACAAGAACAAACAATAAAGACTTGGAGCTTTGTTTGGTAATCCCCCTACAAGAGAGAGAGAGAGAGAGAGAGAGAGAGAGAGAGAGAGAGAGAGAGAGAGAGAGAGAGAGAGAGAGAGAGAGAGAGAGAGAGAGAGAGACGGGGAGAACATAATAGAGCAAAAAAAATATGAAAGAAAGTTTATATCTCTGTGAGAGAGAGAGAGAGAGAGAGAGAGCAGGATGCGTCACCATGGCAACGCTTTAGTATTGTTATAAAGAAAACTTTTGACAGGAAATAATGTGTCTTTGTCTTTTCTTTTTTTAACTTAATGTGGGGGTGTGGGGCGTCTATCTCCATTAATTTTGAGATTTTTCGACATTCGCCCCATTACTCTGGCGATATTAAAACCTTTCGCCCCATTTTTTTTGTCAATATCAAGACTTTTCGTGTTATGTAGGTGTCGATTTTTTCCGGGTGAGCGATAGCGAGCCTGTCATTTAAGAGGAACTGGCCGTTGGCCAGGATATTTTTCTATCGAAAAAATGTACAAGTTAATCTTGTTTTTTGTATTTATATATATAATTTTTTGTTATTATTATTATTGTTTTTTAAGTATGATGGATGTCTAGGGAGGAAACTAAAAATATATTAAAAAGGTACATTATCAAATAAATACACGCATCCCCCCTTAAATAAATACACGCATCCCCCCTTAAATAAATACACGCATCCCCCTTAAATAGATACACGCATCCCCCCTCCCCCTTAAATAAATACACGCATCCCCCCTTAAATAAATACACGCATCCCCCCTTAAATAGATACACGCATCCCCCCTTAAATAAATACACGCATCCCCCTTTAATAAATACACGCATCCCCCTTTAATAAATACACGCATCCCCCTTTAATAAATACATGCATCCCCCTTTAATAAATACACGCATCCCCCCTTTAATACACGCATCCCCCCTTAATAAATACACGCATCCCCCTTTAATACACGCATCCCCCTTTAATAAATACACGCATCCCCCTTTAATAAATACACGCATCCCCCTTTAATACACGCATCCCCCTTTAATAAATACACGCATCCCCCTTTAATAAATACACGCATCCCTCCTTAAAGTGTCCCAAAATCAAGGGTTTAGTAAAATGGTTGTACTTGTTCCAGATGTGCCGCCGTGGACTTCGATGCCTTGGAGAACACCTTGGACGATACAGGTAAAGCATTTTTGGTTTATTTATTGACCCCTTCTCCCTCATGTTTAGCCCCATTAGTTTTGAAATGTTATTATATTCGCCCCATTAGTTTGGCGATTTTATGACCTATATATATATTTCTGGACCCCTTCTCATGTTTAACCCCATTAGTTTTGATATTTTGAGACATTCGCCCCATTAGTTTGGTGATTTTAAGACCTTTCGTTCCATTTAGGTGTTTTTTTTTTCCTGACGAGCGAAAGCAAGCCTGCAAATTAGGAGTAATCGGCCCTCAAGAGCGAGGACGGAGAAATGGATAGGTGACGAGCAGGACGGGTTTAGGAAGAGAAGAGGATGTGTAGATCAGATTTTTACCCTGAATTGTGTTGTGCAGAAATATCTGGACAACGGACATAAGTTGTATGTTGCCTTTATGGACTTATAGAAGGCATATGACAGTTGTATGTTGCCTTTATGGACTTATAGAAGGCATATGACAGTTGTATGTTGCCTTTATGGACTTATAGAAGGCATATGACAGTTGTATGTTGCCTTTATGGGCTTATAGAAGGCATATGACAGTTGTATGTTGCCTTTATGGACTTATAGAAGGCATATGACAGTTGTATGTTGCCTTTATGGACTTATAGAAGGCATATGACAATTGTATATTGCCTTAATGGACTTCTAGATGGCATATGACAGTTGTATGTTGCCTTTATGGACTTATAGAAGGCATATGACAGTTGTATGTTGCCTTTATGGACTTATAGAAGGCATATGACAGTTGATAGAGAAGACTGAGAATATACGGAAAGCAGTGAAGAGCATGTAGGAGGGTACAAAGTTACATGGAGAGATAGACAGACGAATGAGGAAGTACAAGAGAGGTGTGGTGTGAATTTAGATGTACTGGAAAGTGTGAAAAGGAACACCTTGAGATGGTTCGGCCATTTGGAACGTATGAAGAGCGAGAGAATGACTAAGAGAGTGTACAAGAGTGAGGTGGAAGGACAGAGAGGGAGAGGTAGACCGAGCAAGAGGTGGAAGGATGGAGTTAAGAATTATATGAGTGAAGGCGGTGCTGGAGGGGTAGAGAGGGGCGTCGACTGACTGGGGACAGAGGTGCATGGGGCCGTTTAGTTCGTGGCCACCCTTTCGGGGATCATGGCGTCCGGCAATAGATAGAAATATTATTATACCGGTTTTATTGTTGTCATTATTATTATTATTATTATTATTACACTTACCTAATATAACGCTGGTGGAAGGTACAGCATTGTGGGGGTCCCGGCGGGGGGCGTTCATGTGGCGTTGACTCATCATGACCACTATCCCCCCTCCATCCCCCCCTGTGGACTGTTCCCCCTCCCCCCACCCCCCTCCGGCCGGACGGGGGGAGGGAGGGGGCGGTGGGGGGCGCACCTCCAGGGCCACTGCTCCGCCACCATCTGCGAAAAGAGAGAGAGAATATTATAGTTGAGGGACCTATAGCCTGTATAGATCACACACACACACACACACACACACACACACACACACACACACACACACACACACACACACACACACACGCACGCACGCACGCACATACATGCACACCCAATACACACACACACCTATCTGAATTATTGGCTGGGGGGAGGGGGGGTCAAGTTTAGTGCATAATGCCCCCCATGTCCCCCCTAATAACTGTATCTCAGGTATGGACTTAGACAGGTTAACAGCTCGGGCGTAATAGGGTAGAACAATGGCCTCCCTAATGGACAGTGTTAGGGATGATGATAATAAGCCATATTAGGGTGGCACAATGGCCGACCTAATGGACAGTGCTGAGGGGGGGACGATAACAAGCCATTGGAGTGCCCCCCCCCCTCCCCCCTCCCCGTCTTGTATGTTACTTAATTATATTGGATAAGGGGGCTGGTCATGAGAGAGCGAGAGATAATAATAATAATAATAATAATAATAATAATAATAATAATAATAACAAAAATAAATTGGAAAACGGAAGCTATGAGAGGTAGAAAATGGGTGTGTAGAAGAGAGAGAGATTGAGACAGTGAGTGAGTGACCAGAGAAAGACAGACAGAGAAGAAAAGAAAAAGAAAGAGAGTGAGAGAGAGAGAGAGGGGTCAAAGTTAAATGAAGTGTCTAAGTAACGCCCCTCTCTCTCTCTCTCTCTCTCTCTCTCTCTCTCTCTCTCTCTCTCTCTCTCTCGCTCTCTCGCTCTCTCTCTCTCTCAACTTTTCCTCAGCTACTAATGACCTAATGAGGGAGTTCTGGCGGGGCTGGAGACACGTTCATTAGGGCCAGGTTTTGGGGGGGTTCGATCCCTAGACTATGGGCGTATTTATTTACGAATATATTAACCCCTTCCGTACCGAGTTGTCCTTGTCATTATAATCTGGATATTATTAGACCGTTTTATCCAGCTTAGGGAGGACGTGTAGCAATCTAAAGGCTTCAAACACACTCGGTTATCAAAAGGCTTCAAACACTCTCGGTTATCCATTTTAACTACCACGGTTTCCTCGTGTAAATCTAGCTGGCATAACACGAAATGCATCCTCGGTAACGAAGGGGTTAATGTTTATATAAGTTTTCTAGTTTCCTCCCTAGACCTCCATCAAGCATTCCATGCATAATATTATTGAATGGGGGTCAAGAGGTTAGATAAAAGGTCTGGCTGGTCTTTGGGGTGATATTCTCAATTAGGCCTAGTTGAATGAAAGTGATGTGATGAAATTTTTATGTGTGTGGGTGTGTGTGTGGGGTTGGGGGGGGGGAAGTGTATGTGTGTGGGTGTGAGTGAATTAATGTGTGTGGGGGGGAACCGAAGGGGGGGGATGAAGGGTGTGTGTGTGTGTGTGTGTGTGTGTGGAGCAGAGGGGGATGTGTTGATGTGTGTGGGGTGAGTGAATAATGTGTGTGGGGGGGAAAGGGGGAGGGGGGGAGGATGAAGGGTTGTGTTGGGTGTGTGTGGAACGGAGAGGGGGAGTGTATGTGTGTGGGTTTGGGAGTGAATTAATGTGTGTGGGGGGGATGAAGGTGAAGGGTGGGTGTGTGTGTGTGTGTGTGTGTGGAGAAGGGGACGAGGCCGGAGGGAGTGTATGTGGATGTGGGGGGGAGTGGAGTGTGAGGTGCGTGGAGTGAAGGTGTTTGTGGGGGAGTGTGGCCGAGGAGGGGGTGTGTGTGTGAAAGTGTGTGTGTGGCGGGGAGAGGAGGGGGGTGAAGGTGTGTGTGAGGGGGGGGGTGGGGAAGAAAGTGTGTGTGTGGGGGGAGGGGGGTGGGGGGGAAGGTGTGTGTGAGGGGGGAAATGAAAAGGGGGTAGAGTTAAAGGTGTGAGTGAGGGGGAGGGGGAGGGGAGACGAGAAGAGGGGGGGGGAGGGGAGACGAGAAGAGGGGAGGGGGAGGGGGAGGGAGACGAGAAGAGGGAGGGAGTGGGGGTGAAGGTGTGCGTGAGGGGGGAGGGGGGGAGTTGAAAGGGGGTTGGGGTGAAGCTGTGTGTGAGGGGGGAGGGAAGAGGGAGGGGGGGAGTTGAAAGGGGGATGGGGTGGAAGGTGTGTAAGGGGGGGAGGGGAGGGGTAGGGGGACCGCATTATAGGGGAAAGTTGTGGTGTTGTTTTGTGGTGGTGGTGATGAAGGTTGTTGACCCTAGAGGCTGCTGACCTCGGAGTGGGGGGGGGGGAGGGGGGGGTGAATGGGGAAACGGAAGTGTGTGGGAAGGGGGGGGGGGGGGGGGGTGATGGAAAGACCCCCTCTCTCTCCCTCTGTCTGTCCGTAATTAGCCACTGTATTATCTCGCACACACTCTCACTCTTTTTCTCAATATACTATATATATATATATTAGAGAGAGAGAGAGAAAGAGAGAGAGAGAAAAAAAAATAGAGAGAGAGAGAGAGAGAGATAGGTGCATAGATAGATGTTTATTTCATTATTACCACTTTATTATGTCTATTATTCTCTCTCTCTCTCTCTCTCTCTCTCTCTCTCTCTCTCTCATGTTTGGATCGCAAGCTCCGTATGGTCAGTATTGCTAGACAAAGCTATGTAAATTTCGACCTTACGAAGTATATGCGCATTAAACAAGTCGACACGTGTAGCTTTGTTCGCCAGGGTTATTGTAATATATATCTATCTATATATCTATCTATCTGTTTGTCTATCTATGTATGTATTTATCTATCTGTATATATTTATCCATATATCTATATGTATCTATCTAGCTATCTGTCTGTCTGTCTATCTATCTATCTGTGTATCTATTTGCCTGTCTACAGTATATCTATCTATTTGTGTATCTATATATTTATCTATTTATCTACCTATCTATCTATCTACCTACCTACCTATCTATATTTTTCATCTATAGTCTATTCGTTGTAAGTAGGCGAGACATCATGACCTCTAACCTCTGTAACTTAAAAAGGGCTGGAGAAAATTGACTGTACTTGTTTATATGTATTCCTTGACTGCCTCTTCCCAAATGGTTGAAATATTAGCTCGATTAATCTAGTCGTTTTTTAGTTACAGAGGTTAAAGGTCATTATTTCTCGCCTACTTACAGCGAATAGAGTATAGTACCTCGATGTGTAGATATCCGGTTTCTTGGCTAGTCTTTCTTCCACTCGCATAATATTTTGGGAGTCAATCACTTACCTGTCACTTGTTAGGCCGGATCACCTGTTTGGGGCCGTGGGGTCTGTGTGTGTGTGTGTGTGTGTGTGTGTACACAAGCGGTGGTGTGTTTAAAGGTACAAAATTCACGAAATATGTAGGTTTGCAGGTACATGAGGCTTAGGGCAACAGTTTAAGTGTACACCTCTTTAAAATACGTTGAAATGGAGTGTTTTCGGTTAGGTTAGGTAAGTTAGGTTAGGTTAGGTTAGGTTAGGTTAAGTTTTATCTAGATAGTTTTATTTAGGTTTAAAATCGAAAAATGTACTCGTAAGCATGCAAAAATAACGTGTGTACCGATAAACGCACCACCGCTTGTGTGTGTGTGTGTGTAAGAGAGAGAGAGAGTGTGTATATATATATATATATATATATATATATATATATATATATATATATATATCAATCCAACTATCATATTTCTTTGTTAACGTGTCTACTTCTGTTATCTTTTTTAGTTTACCACCCCCCTCCCCTCTCTCTATCTATCTCTCTCTCTCTCGCTCTCGCTCTCTCTCTCTCACACACACAACACACACACACACACACACACACAGCTCTCTCTCGACCTTACTATGTGGACAGGGGTAAATACTTGGGCACGTGCAGGTTTTCTTGATCTATGTTTAATGTTCATTATTAAGTATTTCATTGTCTATATCTATCTATATACAGTATATGTGTGTATCTATATATACAGTATATTGTGTGTATATCTATCTATATACAGTATATGTGGGTATATAGTATACAGTATTTGTGTGTATATCTATCTATATACAGTATATTGTGTGTATATCATATATACGTATATTTGTGTATATCTATCTATATACAGTATTTGTGTGTGTCTATCTATATACAGTATTTTGTGTGTATATCTATCTATACAGTATTTGTGTGTATATATCTATGTATTTGTGTGTATATCTACTAATACAGTATATTTGTGTGTATATCTATCTATACAGTATATTTGTGTGTATATCTATATATACAGTATATTTGTGTGTATATCTATCTATATACAGTATATTGTGTGTATCTATCTATATACAGTATATTTGTGTGTATATCGATCTATATACAGTATATTTGTGTGTATATCTATCTATATACAGTATATTTGTGTGTATATCTATCTATATACAGTATATTTGTGTGTATATCTATCTATATACAGTATATATGTGTGTATATCTATCTATATACAGTATATTGTTGTGTTATATTATCTATATACAGTAATTTGTGTGTATCTATCTATATACAGTATATTTGTGTGTATATATCTATATACAGTATATTTGTGTGTATATCTATCTATATACAGTATATGTGTGTATACATCTATATACAGTATATGTGTGTATATCTATCTATATACATATATTTGGGTATATCTATCATACAGGATATTTGTGTGTATATCTATCTATATACAGTATATTTGTGTGTATATCTATATCTATATATACAGTATATTTGTGTGTATATCTATCTATACAGTATATTTGTGTGTTATATCTATCTATATACAGTATATTGTGGTGTATATCATCTATATACAGTTATTTGTGTGTAATATCTATATACAGTATATTTGTGGGTATCTCTATCATATACAGTATATTGTGTGTATATCTATCTATATACAGTATATTTGGTATATCTATCTATATACAGTATATTTGTGTGTATATCTATCTATATACAGTATATTTGTGTGTATATCTATCTATATACAGTATATATGTGTGTATTATCTATATACAGTATTTGTGTGGTATATCTATCTATATACAGTATATTGTGTGTATATCTATATATACAGTATTTGTGTGTCTATCTATCTATATACAGTATATTGTGTGTATATCATTATATACAGTATATGTGTGGGTATCTATCTATACAGTATATTTGTGTGTATATCTATCTATCTACTGTATATGTGTGTATATCTATCCATATACAGTATATTTGTGTGTATATCTATCTATATACAGTATTTGTGTGTATATCTATGATATACAGTATATGTGTGTGTATATCTATCCATATACAGTATATTTGTGTGTATATCTATCTATATACAGTATATTTGTGTGTATATCTATCTATATACAGTATATTTGTGTGTATCTATCCATATACAGTATATTTGTGTGTTATCTATCCATATACAGTATATTTGTGTGTATATCTATCTATATTCAGTATATTTGTGTGTATATCTATCTATATACAGTATATTTGTGTGTATATCTATCCATATACAGTATATTTGTGTGTATATCTATCTATATACAGTATATTTGTGTGTATATCTATCCATATACAGTATATTTGTGTGTATATATATCTATATACAGTATATTTGTGTGTATATCTATCTATATACAGTATATTTGTGTTTATATCTTTCCATACTGTATAGTTGTGTGTATATCTATCTATATACA
The DNA here is from genome assembly GCA_032716605.1 of Paralithodes platypus. NCBI lineage: Eukaryota > Metazoa > Arthropoda > Malacostraca > Decapoda > Lithodidae > Paralithodes > Paralithodes platypus. The sequence continues at coordinate 58,794,609 of CM064548.1, forward strand.
GTATATTTGTGTGTATATCTATCCATATACAGTATATTTGTGTGTATATCTATCCATATACAGTATATTTGTGTGTATATCTATCTATATACAGTATATTTGTGTGTATATCTATCCATATACAGTATATTTGTGTGTATATCTATCCATATACAGTATATTTGTGTGTATATCTATCCAAATACAGTATATTTGTGTGTATATCTATCCATATACAGTATATTTGTGTGTATATCTATCTATATACAGTGTATTTGTGTGTATATCTATCTATATACAGTATATTTGTGTGTATATCTATCTATATACAGTATATTTGTGTGTATATCTATCTATATACAGTATATTTGTGTGTATATCTATATAACAGAATATTTGTGTGTATATCTATCTATATACAGTATATTTGTGTGTATATCTATCTATATACAGTATATTTGTGTGTATATCTATCCATATACAGTATATTTGTGTGTATATCTATCTATATACAGAATATTTGTGTGTATATCTTTCCATACTGTATCTCTTCATCTACGTATTTGTATTACCATATATTATCTTTCTCTCTCACTTTCACTCTCTCTCTCTCTCTCTCTCTCGACCTTACTTTGTATATATACAGTATATGCATATATGTATATACAGTAAACATTGCTACACGTGCAGCTCTCTTAAGGGGAGGTCTCCACTTGAGGGATTGTTTTCTTGACCCCTTTCTCCCTCATGTTTAGCCCCATTGCTTTTGATATTATAAAACGTTTGCCCCATTAGTTTAGCGATTTTAATAAGTTGCACCCCATATTAAGACCTTTCGTGCAATTCAGGTGTCGATTTTATCCTTGCGAGCGATAGCGAGCCTGTAATTTAAGAGGAACCGGCTGGGACATTTTTCTACCGAAACAATGTACAAATTTATTTTGAAAGGGATCAAGGGGGGTGTAATTTTAAGCTTGATGGAGGTCTAGGGAACAAACTAAATACCTCCCCTTAAGCGCGGTTCCCATACCTTCGTTTTACCTCCGTTTTGGGACGGACCTCGTCATCGATGACGTAGGTCCGGTCACGT
>CM064548.1:58795777-58857382 GCA_032716605.1 Paralithodes platypus
CCGGAGAGATAGCCGATGTGGTGGAGGAGGGGGGGATGGAACACAGAGAGGAGAAGAGAGTGGGAGGAGAAATAGAATTAGTGGGGGAGGTGGAACTGGGTCCGGTGAGGGATGTAGGAGGAGGAGATTAACCTGGTAGGATGCAGAGAGGGAAGAGAAACAAGGAGGTGGATTCAAATCACTGTGCGACTACACTAATATAGATGGAATAACCAGTAAAAAGGTAGAGTTAGATAATATATTAAGAAAAGAGCAATCACAGGTAGGCTGTTTGAGAGAGACAAAGCTGAGCCAGGACCTTTTGACAGCACCATAGTGTTTAGTGAAGGATATAATATATGGAGAAAAAAAATGATAGAAAGGGTAACAGGGGGAGGTGGAGTGGCAGTATTAGTTAAGAACCCTATGACAGCCAAAGCACGTGGAGTTAAATAATGACAAGGCAGAAATAATTGGCAGTTGAACTCAATGATAATGAAGGAAAAAAGCTGGACATAGTGCAGTAGCTTACCTTCCGAGACCAAAGACCAGAGTCATGGAGGTAAGTTGGAGTTTGAGGAGATGGTAGAGGGATATGATTCAGTCGTTGAGAAGATTGCTTTTAAAAGGAAGAATCGATTGATCCTTGTAGGAGATTTCAACTGTAGTGAGGTTGATTGGGAATCGGGATCTTCAGGGCCAAATCATAGATCTTGGGGAAGTCGGCTAGTTGAGTTGGTTACGTAAAATGTACTTACACAACATGTGAAGGAAAATACACGAATGAGGGGTAATAACGAACCTTCTAAAACTCGATCTGATTTTTACAAAAGATCCTCACTAAATTAAGTGATATAAACTATCTATGTCCCTGTATTTAAATTGATCACCTCTTACGAAAATGGAAGTTGATCCTCGAGTAATGCCAATAGATTAGACAATAGCTACATAAATGACAGATTAAATTATAGTAAAGCTGATTATGTATCCTTGAAAAGATATTTAGAGGGGAGATACATACATATATGATCTTCTTTGTGAAGGAACGGTACGTACCAGGTAAATATAGTAGATTCCTCGAAATTTGAGAGTTAGGAACCAATATTTTTGTCCCAAGATAAATAAACGGGAAATTTATACCTAAGCATAAAGATTGGTTTTAATTTGAAATGCAAAAGAGCTTTGGGTAGAGCGTGATGCAGCTTTTGGCTAGATTAAGAAGAAGGAACACTGAGAGTAATCGGCAAATAAATATAAACAGGAGAGGAATAGATATGTTTAACATAATTAGGCAAGTTAAAATGAACTATGAGAAGAACATAGTAAATAAATGTTAAAGTGACCCCTTAGATTATTTACCCATCAATATATAAACAGTACGATTGAAGGTAAAGACACAAATTACTAAATTAAGAGTTGTTTCTAGGACGTATGAAAATGTATCGTGACATGTGTGAGGTAATGAATCCAAATTGGGGTCATTTTTTACTAGAGATGAAGGTTTTGACGAACCACAGGGCGGGAGTACTGGAGCGTGTTCTTAGTAAAGATTGAAATAACTAGAGATGAGCTGTTAGCTGCGATGAGAGGACTTGACGGTAAGGAAAGCTATGTGAACCGGATGAAGGGTCTGCCTGGGTTTTTAAAGGAGTGTGTCAGAGCAATTTGGGGAGCCCGTGAGGGACATAATGCAAGCTTCCTTAGATAAAGCGACAGGTTTCCTGTTTGAATGGAAAAGAGCTAATATCATTTCCGCTATACAAGAATGGAAACCCTAGAGGACCCTCTAAACTATTAGTAAAAAAAAAAAAAACCCGACATTTCACTTACTAGGATTACTGCAAGGATTTGTGAAAAGCTAATTAGGAAGAGATGGATGAAAATGTTGGAGAGGAACGAAAATAATACCCCAAAAGCAATTTGGATTCGAAGAAGGGACCTCTTGTGTTTACCAGTTTGCTATGTTTATTACAGTAGGGTGATAGTATGTACTCCAAGAAAGAGGCGGATTGGTGGACTGCGTCCTACTTAGAGTGGTCACCTGTGGCGGCCGCGGGGTCCCCGTGCTCTGGCTGACGCGGCTAAGGTACCACAGGCTTCAAGATAGATTGGTTTTCGTAAGCTTGGAAGACGCTAGGATGTGTCAGGGGGAGTTTTGCTGAAATGGATGGAGAGCTATTTTAACACGATAGGGAAATGAGGACCAACATTATAGGAACTTACTCATCGTGGCGGAAAGTGTGAGAGTGGTGTGCCGCCGGGATCTGTGTTGGCACCTCTCATGTTCCTTTATGTACGTGAAATGACCTGCCGATAGGCATAAACTCTTACATGTCAATGTTTGCAGATGACGTAAAGATTAATGGAGACAAATACCCAATAAAAGTAGTTGTGAGGAGCTGCAAGGGGATTTAGATAAGATATACGAATGGAGCACCAAGTGGAACAATGACATTTAATATAAGTAAATGTCATGTGTGTTAAATCTTGGGAAGAAGTGTGCATAGACCAAATTGGGAGGTACAGGATGGGAGATAATAAAATTAGCAAGGCCCGAAAAAGAAAAAGATTTAGGGTTGCTTATACATATAATTTGTCGCCAGAGAAACATATTAACACGCTCTTTAGCGGAATGTATGGCAATGGCCGGGAATATGAAAGGGGTTGCTCTGACCTATTTTGAGTGAGACCATGGTAGCGAAAATTAATGAAGAGTATGATCGACCAAGATTGGAGTATGCAGCTCCCGGTATTGTGGTGTGGTCCCCGCATCTAAAGAAGCATATTCACAAGGTTAGAAAAGAGCCAGAGAGCAGATCACTAGATTTGGTTCACACACTCATACAGAGAACTGCCATATGAAGTGAGGCCTATCGTAGGGCGGGAAATTAAATCTACCGAGTATAAAAGAGAGGAGAGAGAGGGGTAATACCTGACAATGATTGTACAAAAATGTACCCGGGTGGGCATGGAGAGTGCTTAGGTATAGGGAGGTATATATTAATTATGGATACAGGAATATCTTAGAGGCCACAGCTACAAAGTAAAAAGACTCTACCTGCAAGAACGATATCAGGAAGTTTGTAGCGCCTATCTTCGCCCGCACCGAAGGTGGGGTATTTATAAATGGAATGGGCTGGAGGAGGATGTGGTAGGTGCAGAGGAACATCCATATTTTCAAGAAAAAAATTGGATAAAACTTAGACGGAGAGACGGGACAAACACGAGCTTAGCTCAACTCCTGTTAACTACGTTAGGTAAATACAATTAGGTAAATACTTAATGAGGAAAGTATATACTTGTATAGAGCTTATCTCACCGTTTGATATTTAATATAAAGGTTTCTCATAACGAAGTAGAATCGTAGAGGTTAAAATGACCTCCGAAAAGTTAAAGGGAGACGTTAAATTTTTCTGGTCCCCTTTCTCCCTAAGTGTTTAGTCCCATTATTTTATAGATTTTTTAGACGTTGCGCCCTTTGTTTGGCAATTTTTAGTATTTAACGACGCTTTCGTCCCATTCCGCTATAAATTTTAAAACCTATCGTGCCATTTATGGTTGTTGTATTTTTGTCATGGGCAGCGATAGCGAGCCTGTAATTGTAAAGAGGAATCGGCCTTACGTGGGGAAATTTACAAATTTATCTTGAGGGGTGGTCCAAGGGGATGTTTTTTCTAGAGTTGAGGGATGTCTAGCGAGGAACTAAGAATTTATGATGAATGAATTTAAGTCCAAAAAAGCACTCAGTGTCCCCCTTAAAGATTATGATAGCCTATACACAGCATGTGAGGAGGAGCACTTTATTGTATTGTACTGGCTTATTATATGGGTATGCAACCGTTGGTATTGTATGTACTGGCTTATTATATGGTAGCAACGTTGTTATTGTATTGGTACTGTCTTATTATATGGGTAGCACCGTTGTTATGTATTGTGACTTGCTTATTATATGGTACACCGTTGTTATTTGCTTGTACTGGCTTATTATGATGGTATCACCGTTGTTATTGTATTGGTAGCTGGCTTTATGAAATGGTAGCACACCTGTTGTTATTGTATGTACTGGCTTATTATAATGGTATCACCAGTTTTTATTGTATTGTACTGGCTTATTCTCATGGTAGCACCTGTTGTTATAGTATTGTACTGTCTTATTACCCTGTATATGTAGCACCGTTGTTATTGTATTTGTAACTGGCTTATTCTATGGTACACCGTTGTTAGTTGTATTGTACTGGCTTATTTATTGGGTAGCACCGTTTGTTATTGTATTGTACTGGCTTAGTACCTGTATATGGGTACACCCGTTGTTATTGTATTGTACTGGCTTATTATATGGTAGCACCCGTTGTTATTGTAATTGTACTGCTGGCTTATTATATGGTAGCCCACCGTTGTTCTGTTTGTACTGGCGTATTATATGGTATCACCGTTGTTATTGTATTGGTACTGGCTTAGTAACCTGTATATGGTAGCCCGGTTGTTATTGTATTGTACTGGCTTATTATATGGTAGCACACCGTTGTTATTGTATTGTGACTGGCTTATTAGATGGTAGGCAAAGCACCCGTTTGTTTATTTGTATTGTACTGGCTTATTATATGGTAGCACCGTTGTTATTGTCTTGTAACTGTCTTATTTATGTAATCACCGTTGTTATTGTGATTGTACTGGCCGTATTATATGTAGCACCGTTGTTAGGTATTGTACTGGCTTATATATGGTCGCACCGTTGTTCTTGTATGTACTGGCTTGTACCTGTTATTATGGTAGCCCGTTGTTATTGTATTGTACTGTGCTTTTAATATGTAGCAACGTTGTTTATTGTATTGTACGGCTTAGTACCTGTAATATGGTAGCACCGTTGTTAACGCCCTTCTTTACTGGCAACATCTTTTTCCATTTTATGTAGCTAACCAACCGGGTATGTGTTAGACAATTTTATTTAGTTGACGAAGTATCCCCCCGCAATAAATGCCGTTCGCACTATCTTAATTTGCCCTGTTTACTACCAAAATACCTTCTTAAACGGCACAAACTCGTCTAAATATAGCTAGAATACAATACAAAGGACCGTCGGCGTTACAGAAGGGGTTGAGAAAGGTCTGTGGTATATAGAAGGGTTCAAGAGAGATCTTCGACCTGTTAATTGACTACTTGCGATTTTTTGTTCTATAAGAAAAGTATGGAGCCTTTAACAATCACTATTCAAACAAATTACCCGGCACAAATATGGTAGCCTAGTAGGTAGAGCTCTTCGTCTCACACCCGAGGGGTCGGGGTTCAATCCCCGGCCGGGGCTGTATACAAAGGGGCTTGTCTCCTTTCATGTGTTTAGACCTCAGTTCCCCTAGCTGTAAATAGGTACCTGCGAAGTAAGTGTACCGACGTTGTGACGTTCCCATCTGGGTTTGGCAAAATGGTACCCAAGGGCGAGATGGGTATCATATGGTTCACCGAAGCTGATGGCTACCTAAGCCTTCGTGCGCGACGGTACCGTCCTATATTGAGAATGGTACCATACAGAGCCACCCTTCCTTCGTTCCGATGTCGTCCAATTGGCTACATACCGATACAACACACACATCCACAGCCATTCCAACAGTACATAAACACTTAACATGCATTTCAAGCAATACATTCCCATTTAAGGAGGCGCGATAATAATGAGCTTTAGCTCGCATTGCGGTGGATTCCCCTTGCCAGACAAGTAACTGAGTAACTGGAGTAACTGAGTGGCAATTTATAGATCTTAAAACAATTATCTACATACTTTCTCTCCCTCAGAAACCTACATTATTATTGCCTTTCCTGTTTTAAAAATCGATGTCTACAACTCCAACTTCCTTATAGCCTCAAACTTGCAAGTGGTGAATTGCTGTCGGCCCCTTTAACTGCACACAAATCATCTACTAGTAGCCAGAATCAAGTTAAAAAGACGTCGCCGGTGCAGAAGGGGTTCAATTATTGAAGGGGGACTTTGTGGCTGGCCTTTTTTTTTTTAAGGGTGTCACCTGCGTTTTTTCTCTCTCTCCTTTCCTCTCTTTCTCTGGCTTGTATCCATTCGGCCCCATTCAGCCAACTGTTTTAAGACGTTTATCCCCCATCCAGGTGTCGAATTTATGCCCTGGCGAGCGACATCTGCCAGCATTGTATGAGAAATCCCAGCTTCGCCGGAGATTTTTTCCATCGAAAATTTACAATATTAGCTTGCGGTAAAAACAAAATATATATTTCTTGCTCGCTACCGCTCACTCAGGAACATATTGACACCCGTATGGGGGTAAACGTCTGTCAAACCGTAGGCGGAATGGGGCCGAATGGATACAAGTCAAAGAGAGAGGGGTAGAAAGAGAAAAACAGCAGGTGGGCTCCCTTAAGTGCATCTTATTGCGTGTTGTAAGGATTATTTTGTTTGTGTACTACCGTAACTTGCCTTGGAGTCGGTCATATGATTCATTTTGTTTTGTGTTTCATATTGGTACTTAGGTAGCAAAACTTCTTGTAATATATGTAATTTTCCAAAGTTAGAATATATATAGTATGACTGCTAAATTTTTATTATACATATCTAGGCCTACATACATCCCATGGTTTAGCATTTTTTTCTATTACTTACATTGTACCGCTCAGACCGGGGTTGCTTTCGCCAGTTGGAGTGAAACACAATACAGTCCTGCCACAACAACCGCCCCATCATTTTATCACGTGGCTGATTTTGGCATAGACGCATAGTGCTACCCGGTTGCCTCAGCCGACTTCAACAGTCCCCATTGCCGTATCGGCAAACCACACCCAGCCTCAACAGGGCTACAACTATACATTACCATATCAGAATACCTTACTACACATTAGGCAAATTGGAGATTAGAATATCAAAATCCTGCCACAACACTGCCCCACTATGCAAACCCTGTAGCTGACACTTTTTGTGGGCAAACAGCACCCAGGTGACTCTAGTCGAATCCCCTGTGGCACCTAATCCGCCGTCCTCACCAGCCTCGGCATGGCCATACCAAAACAGCATCAATAGCAAAGCTCTATTTTATAGTTGTTGTTGTTGTTGTTGTTGTTGTAGTTTTCCCAGACTGTCTGCCGATCATTCCGCGAGTCCGTTGACCGGGGGGGGGGGGGGGAAGCCGCTCAAGATTCTCGGGGCCCCCGAAGGGGCCAGGGTGAGATGAGAATCTGTCTCTAGAGACAGCGGGGTAGGGACATCACTTTAAGGGTGGTCTAATAGGAGATATAAACTTCCGTTTCAAAGTGAGGTGGATCAACAGTAGAACCTGTACACAAGCAAAATACACTTTCAATGGCTTAGGAATGAATGATGCCAAACCCCAGCCGGCACCACCTTCCAAGCCTTTCACCAGCATGTCTCCTAGCCTCTGAAGGAAAGTTATCTCTCAACTTGGAATACCAGTATGGGCCGTCCATGCCCCAACCTAGACATTCTCAAACAGTTGGAGCCATCACACGCTCCATCCCAGACGTTCTAAGAAGTTCACATAGGTGGCATGAGAGTGCGGGAAGATAATGTGACAAGCTCGTATAACCCTGTTTTCATAATAGGTAGACCAAAAACGTAACTCTAACTTCTATAAACTCAAAAAATGGCTGGAGTAAGTAAGCTGTAATTTTCCACACCTGTTCCCAGGTTTGACCCTAATAGCTCGATTACACTAGTCTTTTTTGAGTTATAGAGGTTTACGAATCACATACCTAATTCCTGGCTGACCCTACCCAAATGATACATGTATTAGCTCGATTACTCTAGTCGTTTGTGAGTTATAGAGTTTTATTATCGAAAACACTTTTGGCCCTACTTATTTGGAACAGGGGTACAGCCAGACACACATCAAGTGTTTTCCGGCTAGTCTGGGAAGTCAGTTTGCGTCGAGCCGTTGTCAAAATTCGTCATTGTGAATATTACCTATTTAGGAAATTTGTGGTTATCCAATGATCATCTACTGTTGTTGTTGTTGTTGTTGTTTTCCCTAAGCTGCCTGGCCGAACAGCCCCGAGTCCCCTGAGAAAGGCCAGTCCACTATCGGCTGTTCCCACGAGCTCATCATTGATGTAGTTTGTGTGTTGGCGTAGTGGTTGGGGAAATGCAGTCTTCATGAGGTGTTTAATGTTAGGGGGGCTGTGTTACATCCCGGGCAGCGCGTCGACAACGGAGTCATCCGGGTCGTGTGCGTATGCTCGATTGTTTCTGTATTATCTTTCCCCTCCCATTCTCCAGACACATGTAATTCGATAAAACCAGTAGGATTGAGCTGGCCAGGCTGAGCTCAAATTATGTTATAGAATATTACATGTGTTCTGGATGGGAGGGGAAAGATAATACAGAAACCAATCCGAATTACGAGTTAATCCGGTATCACGAGTGCTTTTTCCCTCAACATTGGGCTGGCAGCTTATGAGGTCAACATTTAAAATATTTCGGCCACCTAAATTCATCTATCACCAGTCTAGTTTCCGATAACTGTAAAATATTCTAGAAATGTTGCCAGAAAAATATTGATCATCGAATGTTGACAATAAAAGCTCTCGTGTGATACCGGCTTTATAGAAAACATAATACTGTATGTCTGGATTGAGAGTTGGAACTTAGTACAGTACTATAGCTATAGGTAGCGCCAACGAATTTCACAATAATCTTGACCCCTTAACTTCTCATAACTCAAAATGAATGAAAGCAATCGAGCTGACATTTTTATCATTTGGGAAGAGATCACCAGGAAATAGGTGTGGAGATTTACAGCTAGTTTACTCTAGGCGCCTTTTGCTTATGAGAAGTTAAGGGGTCAAGATAATTTGTCAAGTTCGTTGGCGCTACGTCCCTATAGTCCGATCATAAGGATTGTGTTGTTGTTGTTGTTTTTTCCAAGCTGCCTGGCCGCAACAGCCACCAGGCCCCTAGCAAGGCCAAGGCCATAACCAAGCGCCCCCACAGAACCCTCCTGGCCGTAGGCCTCCCGACGCACATAAAGCCTGGGTGACCGAAGCCAACTCCATGGCTGGGGAGCTGAGTGAGGGTGCGGAAACGCCCGGAAACCAAAGCCCCACCGTGGCCCTGTGCCCCCTCAGCATTATGAAGAGAAAGTTGAGGGGCAAAGGAAGATGTGACGCTTTGGCTTCCAATCTTGGTAGTTTATGGGTCAATCCACGCAAGAGATGCCGTCACTTGAGATCTAGAAATATATACGTAAAGGAACAGTCCGAGTAAGCTCTGGGTATGGCCAGAGATCGCTCAGTTTTCTCACTCTGTCCAGAGTGAGAACTGAGCGATCTCTGCCATACCCATAGCTTACTCTGACTGTTCCTTTTACTTATATATTTTCTAGATCTCAAGTGACGGCCCTCTTGCGTGGATTGACTCCTAATCTACCAAGATTGGAAGCCAAAGCGTCACCTCTTTTCCTTTGCCCCTCAACTTTCTCTTCATAATTGCTGAGGGGCACAAGGGGCCCTGGGGCTTGGTTTCCCGGGCGTTTCCGCACCCTCCTCAGCTCCCCGCCATGGAGTGGCTTCGGTCACCCAGGCTTTATTGTGGTCGGCAGCCTACGGCAGGAGGGTTCTGTGGGGGCGCTTGGTTATGGCCTTGGCCTTGCTCGGGGCCTTGTGGCTGTTCGGCCAGGCAGCTTGGAGAAAAACAACAACAACAACACAACTTATGATCGACTATAGGACGTAGCGCCAACGAACTTGACAATTATCTTGACCCCTTAACTTCTCATAACTCAAAAGGGCCTAGAGTAAACTAGCTGTAAATCTCCACACCTATTTCCTGGTGATCTCTTCCCAAATGATAAAAATGTCAGCTCGATTGCTTTCATTCATTTTGAGTTATGAGAAGTTAAGGGGTCAAGATTATTGTGAAATTCGTTGGCGCTACCTATAGCTATAGTACTGTACTAAGTTCCAACTCTCAATCCAGACATACAGTATTATGTTTTCTATAAAGCCGGTATCACACGAGAGCTTTTATTGTCAACATTCGATGATCAATATTTTTCTGGCAACATTTCTAGAATATTTTACAGTTATCGGAAACTAGACTGGTGATAGATGAATTTAGGTGGCCGAAATATTTTAAATGTTGACCTCATAAGCTGCCAGCCCAATGTTGAGGGAAAAAGCACTCATGATACCGGATTAACTCGTAAATTCGATTGGTTTCTGTATTATCTTTCCCCTCCCATTCCAGACACATGTAAATTCTATAACCAGTAGATTTGAGCTCAGCCTGGCCAGCTCAAATCTACTGGTTATAGAATTTACATGTGTCTGGAATGGGAGGGGAAAGATAATACAGAAACCAATCCTGAGCTATCAGAAGAGACTGGATGACTCCGTTGTCGACGCCTGCCCGGGATGTAACACAGCACCCCATACCATTAAACACATCATAGAAGACTGCATTTCACACAACCACTTACGCCAACAACACAATCTACACTCAATGAGAGCTCTGTGGGAAAGCCCGATCGTGGCCATGGCCTTTCTCAGGGACTCGGGGCTGTTCGGCCAGGCAGCTTAGGGAACAACAACAACAACAACAACCAGTAGATTTGATCATTGGATACCACAAATTCTAAATAGGTAATATTCACAATGACGAATTTTTGCAACCGGCTCGACGCAAGACTGACTTCCCAGACTAGCGGAACCTTGATTGTCTGCTGTACCCTGTTCCAAATAAGTAGGCCAAAAGTGTTGAACATAAACTCTATAACTCACAAACGACTAGAGTAATCGAGCTAATACATCTATCATTTGGGAAGGGTCAGCCAGGGAATAGGTGTGATCGTAAACCTCTATAACTCACAAAAGACTAGTGTAATCGAGCTAATATAGGGTCAACCTGGGAACAGGTGTGGAAATTTACAGCTTACTTACTCCAGCCATTTTTGAGTTATAGAAGTTAGAGTTTACGATTTTTGGTCTACCTATTTGGAACAGGGTATACGAGCTTGTCACATTATCTTCACGCACTCTCATGCCACCTATTGAACTTCTTAACGTCTGGGATGGAGCGTGATGGCTCCAACTGTTTGAGAATGTCTAGGTTGGGGATGGACGGCCCATACTGGTATTCCAAGTTGAGAGATAACTTTCCTTCAGAGGCTATGAGACATGCTGGTGAAGGCTTGGAAGGTGGTGCCGGCTGTGGGTTTGGCATCATTCATTCCTAAGCCCTTGAAAGTGTATTTTGCTTGTGTACAGGTTCTACTGTTTGATCCACCTCACTTTGAAAACGAAGTTTATATTCTCCTATTAGACCACCCCTTAAAGTGATGATCCCCTACCCCGCTGTCCTCTCAGAGACAGATCTCATCTCACCCTGGCCCCTTCGGGGGCCCGAGCATCTTGAGCGGCTTCGGTCAACCGGACTCGGGACTGCTCGGCCAGACAGTCTGGGAAACTACAACAACAACAACAACAACAACAACTATACAATAGAGCTTTGCTATTGATGCTGTTTTGGTATGGCACTGCCGAGGCTGGTGAGGAGCGGATAGGTGCCACAGGGGATTCTACTAGAGTCTTACCTGGGTGCTGTTTGGCACCACAAAAGTGTCAGCTACAGTGTTTGCATAGTGGGGCAGTGTTGTGGCAGGATTTTGATATTCTAATCTCCAAGTTGCCTAATGTGTAGTAAGGTCTTGATATGGTAATGTCTAGTTGTAGCCCTGTTGAGGCTGGTGTGGTTTGCAGATACTGCAATGGGACTTTGTTGAAGTCTTGCTGAGGCCCGGTTAGCACTATGCGTCTATGCCAACATCAGCCACAGTGATAACATGATGGGGCGGTGTTGTGGCAGGACTTTATTGTGTTTCACTCCAACTGCGGAAAGGCAACCCCGTCTGAGCCGTTACAATGTAAGTAATAGAAAAAAATGCTAAACCATTGGATGTATGTAGGCCTAGATATGTATAATAAAAATTTAGCAGTCATACTATATTTATTTCTAACTTTGGAAATTACATATATTACAGAAGTTTTGCTACCTTAAGTACAATATGAACACAAAACTATAAATTGAATCATATGACGACTCCAAGCAAGTTACGATAGTACACAAAAAATACTTCCTTACAACACGCCATATAAGATGCACTTAAGGGAGCCCACCTTGCTGTTTTTCTCTTTCTCTCCCTCTCTCTTTGGCTTGTATCCATTCGGCCCCATTCAGCCTACTGTTTTAAGACGTTTACCCCCATCCGGGTGTCAATATTTTCCTGGTGAGCGGTAGCGAGCCAGCATATATATATTTTTGTTTTACAGCAAGCTAAATTTGTAAATTTTTCGATGGAAAAATGTCTCCGGCGAAGCTGGATTTCTCCATACAATGCTGGCTAGCTGTCGCTCGCCAGGAATAAATCGACACCTGGATGGGGATAAACGTCTTAAAACAGTTGGCTGAATGGGGCCGAATGGATACAAGTCAGAGAAAGAGAAAAAAGGAGAGAAAGAGAAAAAAGCAGGTGACCCCCTTAAAAAAAAGGCAGCCAAAAGTCCCCCTTCAATAATTGAACCCCTTCTGTACCGGCTACGTCTTTTTAACTTGATTCTGGCTACTAGTAGAAGATTTGTGTGCAGTTTAAAGAGGGCCTACAGCAATTGACCACTTGCGAGTTTGAGGCTATAAGGAAGTTGGAGTTGTAGACATCGATATTAAACAGAAAGGCAATAATAATGTAGGTTTCTGAGGGATAGAAAGTATGTAGATAATTGTTTTAAGTATCTATAAATGCACTCAGTTACTCAGTTACTCAGTTACTTGTTCGTCAAGGGGAATCCACGCAATGCGAGCTAAGCTCATTATTATCGCGCCTCCTTAACTGGGAATGTATTGCGTGAAATGCATGTTAAGTGTTTTATGTACTGTTGGAATGGCTGTGGATGTGTGTGTAGTCTGTATTTAGCCAATTGGCGACATCGGAAACGAAGGCTTAGGGTGGATCTGTATGGTACCATTCTCACTATAGACGGTACCGTCTCGCCCGAAGGCTTAGGTAGCCATCAGCTTAGGTGAACCATATGATACCCATCTCGCCTTGTACCATTTTTGCCAACCCCAGATGGGACGTCACAACGTCGTCCACTTATTCCAGGTACCTATTTACAGCTAGGTGAACTGAGGCTAACACATGAAAGGAGACAAGCCCAATTTGTCTCCGCCCGGCCGGGGATTGAACCCCCGACCCCTCGTGTGTGAGACGAGAGCTCTACCTACTAGGCTACCATATTTGTGCTGGTAATTTTGTTTGAATAGTGATGTTAAAGGCTCCAACTTTCTTATAGAACAAAACTCGCAAGTAGTCAATTAACAGGGTCGAAGTATCTCTCTTGAACCCTCTCTACTACCACAGATCCTTCTCAACCCCTTCTGTACCGGCGACGTCTTTTGTATTTTATTCTAGCTATATTTAGACGATGTTGTGCCGTTTAAGAAGGATCTGTGGTAGTAAAAAGGGAAAATTAAGATAGTGCGAAGGCCTTTATTGCGGGAGGATCTTCTTCAACTAAATAAAATTGTCTAAACATACCCGGTAGCTACAATAAAATGGAAAAGATGTTGCCAGTAAAGAAGGGGTTAACAACGGTGCTACCATATACAGGTACTAAGCCAGTACAATACAATAACAACGGTGCTACCATATAATAAGCCAGTACAATACAATAACAACGGTGCTACCATATACAGGTACTAAGCCAGTACAATACAATAACAACGGTGCTACCATATAATAAGCCAGTACAATACAATAACAACGGTGCTACCATATAATAAGCCAGTACAATACAATAACAACGGTGCTACCATATAATAAGCCAGTACAATACAATAACAACGGTGCTACCATATAATAAGCCAGTACAATACAATAACAACGGTGCTACCATATAATAAGCCAGTACAATACAATAACAACGGTGCTACCATATAATAAGCCAGTACAATACAATAACAACGGTGCTACCATATACAGGTACTAAGCCAGTACAATACAATAACAACGGTGCTACCATATAATAAGCCAGTACAATACAATAACAACGGTGCTACCATATAATAAGCCAGTACAATACAATAACAACGGTGCTACCATATAATAAGCCAGTACAATACAATAACAACGGTGCTACCATATACAGGTACTAAGCCAGTACAATACAATAACAACGGTGCTACCATATAATAAGCCAGTACAATACAATAACAACGGTGCTACCATATAATAAGCCAGTACAATACAATAACAACGGTGCTACCATATACAGGTACTAAGCCAGTACAATACAATAACAACGGTGCTACCATATAATAAGCCAGTACAATACAATAACAACGGTGCTACCATATAATAAGCCAGTACAATACAATAACAACGGTGCTACCATATAATAAGCCAGTACAATACAATAACAACGGTGCTACCATATAATAAGCCAGTACAATACAATAACAACGGTGCTACCATATAATAAGCCAGTACAATACAATAACAACGGTGCTACCATATAATAAGCCAGTACAATACAATAACAACGGTGCTACCATATAATAAGCCAGTACAATACAATAACAACGGTGCTACCATATAATAAGCCAGTACAATACAATAAAGTGCTCCTCCTCACATGCTGTTTATAGGCTATTCATAATCTTTAAGGGGACACTGATTGCTTTTTTGGCCTATAAATTCATTCATCATAAATTCTTAGTTTCCTCGCTAGACATCCCTCAAACTTAGAAAAACATCCCCTTGACCCCCCCTCAAGATAAATTTGTAAATTTCCCGGCCGAAGGCCGATTCCTCTTACAATTACAGGCTCGCTATCGCTTGCCATGAAAAAATCAACACCTAAATGGCACGATAGGTTTTAAAATTTATAGCGGAATGGGACGAAAGGTCTTAAAATTGCCAAACAAATGGGCCAAACGTCTAAAAATCTATAAAATAATGGGACTAAACACGAGGGAGAAAGGGGACCAGAAAAATTACCGTCTCCCCTTAACTTTTCGGAGGTCATTTTAACTCTACTATTCCTACTTCGTTATGAGAACCTTATATTAATTATCAAAACGGTGATAAGCTATACAGTATATACTTCCTCACTTAGTATTTACCTAATTGTATTTACCTAATTGTAGTTTACAGGAGTTGAGCTAAGCTCGTGTTGTCCCGTCTCTCAGTCTACTTTTTATCCAATTTTTTCTTGAAAATATGGATGTTCCTTGCCCCTACCACCTCCTCCTCCAGCCCATTCCATTTATCAATACATCTATAGGGGAAGCTAAACTTCCTGATATCGTTCTTGCAGGTAGGTCTTTTTACTTTGTAGCTGTGGCCTCTAGTTATTCCTGTATCCATAATTAATATATCCTCCCTATCCAGCCTCTCCAGCCCCCGGGTACATTTGTACATCATTATCATGTCTCCCCTCTCTCTCCTCTCTTTTAGACTCGGTAGATTTAATTTGTCTAGCCTCCCTTCATATGGCAGTTCTCTGAGACTTGGAACCAATCTAGTGACTGCTCTCTGGATTCTTTCTAACTTGTGAATATGCTTCTTTAGATGCGGGGACCACACCACTGCTGCATACTCCAATCTTGGTCTAATCATACTCTTCATAATTTTCGCTACCATGGTCTCATCCAAATAGTTCAGAGCAACTTTCATATTCCCGGCCATTGCATACATTCCGCTAAAGAGCTTGTTAATATGTTTCTCTGGCGACAAATTATCTTGTATAATCAACCCTAAATCTTTTTCTTTTTCGGCCTTGCTAATTTTATTATCTCCCATCCTGTACTCCCAATTTGGTCTATTCACACTTCTTCCCATATTTAACACATGACATTTACTTATATTAAATTTCATTTTCCACTTGGTGCTCCATTCGTATATTTTATCTAAATCCCCTTGCAGCTCCTCACAACTACTTTATTTGTTATTTGTCTCATAATTTTTACGTCATCTGCAAACATTGACATGTAAGAGTTTATGCCTATCGGCAGGTCATTCACGTACATAAGGAACATGAGAGGTGCCAACACAGATCCCTGCGGCACACCACTCTCAACTTTCCGCCACGATGAGTAAGTTCCTCTAATGTTGGTCCTCATTTCCCTATCTGTTAAATAGCTCTCCATCCATTTCAGCAAACTCCCCCTGACACATCCTAGCGTCTCAAGCTTAGATAACAATCTCTTATGTGGTACCTTATCGAATGCTTTGGAAAGGTCTAAGTAGACGCAGTCCACCCATCCGCCTCTTTCTTGGAGTACATCTATCACCCTACTGTAATAACATAGCAAACTGGTAACACAAGATGTCCCTTCTCTGAATCCAAATTGCTTTGGGGTTATTATTTTCTTTCTCTCCAACATTTTCATCCATCTCTTCCTAATTAGCTTTTCACAAATCTTGCATACAATACTAGTAGTGAAACTGGTCTATAGTTTAGAGGGTCCTCAGGGTTTCCATTCTTGTATATCGGAATGATATTAGCTCTTTTCCATTCAACAGGAACCTGTCCTTTATCTAAGGAAGCTTGAATTATGTCCCTCACTGGCTCCACTAATTGCTCTGCACACTCCTTTAAAACCCAGGCAGACACTTCATCCGGTCCCATAGCTTTCCTTACTTCAAGTCCTCTCATCGCAGATAACAGCTCATCTCTAGTTATTTCAATCTTACTAAGACCACTCTCCAGTACTCCCGCCTGTGGTTCGTCAAAACCTTCCTCTCTAGTAAAAACTGACCCCAATTTGTTATTCATTACCTCACACATGTCCGATACATTTTCATACGTCCTAGCATCAACTCTTAATTTAGTAATTTGTTTTCTTTACCTTCAACTTACTGTTTATATATTTATAAAATAATCTAGGGTCACTTTCACATTTATTTACTATGTTCTTCTCATAGTTCATTTTAACTTGCCTAATTATGTTAACATATCTATTCCTCTCCTGTTTATATTTATTCCGATTACTCTCAGTGTTCCTTCTTCTTAATCTAGCCCAAGCTGCATCACGCCTACCCAAAGCTCTTTTGCATTTCAAATTAAACCAATCTTTCTGCTTAGTAAAATTTCCAGTTTTATATCTTGGGACAAACATATTGGTTCCTACTCTATAAATTTCGAGGAATCTACTATATTTACCTTGTACGTCCCGTTCCTTCAAAATAAGATCCCAATCTACTCCCTCTAAATATCTTTTCAAGGATACATAATCAGCTTTACTATAATTTAATCTGTCATTTATGTAGCTATTGTCTAATCTATTGGCATTACTCGAGGTCAACTTCCATTTTAGTAATAGGTGATCACTTTTACCTACAGGACATAGATAGATTATATCACTAATTTCGTGAGGATCTTTTGTAAAAATCAGATCGAGTTTAGAAGGTTCGTTATTACCCCTCATTCTTGTATTTTCCTTCACATGTTGTGTAAGTACATTTTCCGTAACCAACTCCACTAGCCGACTTCCCCAAGATCTCTGATTTGGCCCTGCATCTCCCGATTCCCAATCAACCTCACTACAGTTGAAATCTCCTACCAAGATCAATCGATTCTTCCTTAAAAGCAATCTTCTCAACGACTGAATCATATCCTCTACCATCTCCTCAAACTCCAACTCCCTCCATGCTCTGGTCTTTGGTGGCATGTAAGCTACTGCTATGTCAAGCTTTTTTCCTTCTATATCATTGAGTTCAACTGCCATTATTTCTGCCTTGTCATTATTTAACTCCACGTGCTTTGCTGTCATAGGGTTCTTAACTAATACTGCCACTCCACCTCCCCTTTTACCCTTTCTATCATTTCTCCATATATTATATCCTTCACTAAACACTATGTTGCTGTCAAAGTCCTGGTTCAGCTTTGTCTCTGTCAAACAGACTATCTGTGGTTGATCTTTTCTTAATATATTATCTAACTCTACCTTTTTACTGTTTATTCCATCTATATTAGTGTAGTAGCACAGTATATTTGAATCCACCTCCTTGTTTCTCTTCCCTCTCTGCCTCCTACCAGGTTCACCTCCTCCTCCTCCATCCCTTCCCTGACCCAGTTCCACCTCCCCCACTAATTCTATTCTCCTCCCCCCTCTCTCTCCCTCTGTTCCACCCTCTCCACCACATCCTGGCTCTCTCTCCGGTCCCCTGCTCCCTGCATTATCTCTCGCTCCGTCTCCTTGCTTTGACTTCGTACTTGTCTCTCTGTCTCTTTCCCTATCACTCCTCTTACTTTCGGTTCTTGGTGGCTCCTGATGTACCACTTCCTTACTTGCCCTTCCCTTATTCTCCAAAAAAATTTCTTCTTTTGCTCTTCAGACAACTTTCCATTCTCTTCATCAGCCTTAGCTTGGAGTTCCCTTAACTGTTCTCGTTCTTCTACACTTAGGTCCTTTTTTACCCTTATATGATTCAGCTCTGTCGAATTTAATTTCCAGCTCACATTGGCTACTGCTTCTGCTGTTGATCTAAACTTTAGTTCCACTCTTAGTGGTCTCATCTCGCCCTTCTTATATATTCCTAACCTTCTCACCTCCTCCAGTTCTTTTACCCATCCATAACCCTCGTCTAAGTAATCCAGTATCCCCTTGACTTTCACAACATCCCTTTCCTTTCTTACCTTCATATCTGCCAGGTGCTCTTCCACATCTCCAAAGATTACTACACACTTACCTCTATCTATTGTCTCTCTCACTACCTTCTCTTTCTTCTTTAAAACTTGCACTACATTTTTTTCAAACTCTTTCTTTTCCTTTTCTCTCTCTTCCTTCTGCTCCTTCACAATTTCTTCAAGGGCTACCATCGTGGCACTCTCTACCCTTGTCCACTCATTTTTTTACCTCACTAATTCCTTTTACTTCCTCACTCAGGTGGCCCTCATATTCCTTAAGCTGAGCCTTGAGTGCCACATTTTCTGACGCTAACTCGTCTACTCTGGCCATCACTGCCTCTAGGCTGTCACTTACTGGCCTAGGCCTATCCACCCCGCTAGTAACGCCACACATATCGGACAAAACTTCTACTTTAGCCCCTAACTCCTTCCTCCAATTTTCCATCACTCCCCTCCATCTCACAAGACCCATTAATTGTTTTTTCATACTTGCCAACTGATCATCCTTGTCCTCGGTGATAAAGCCTTCAAATTCATAATCCTCCTCATCCCCAGCTAGGCTTTCACGCCTTCCCGCCATCGCGAGGTGGTCGTCTGCCAGCCTAAAAAACAACAATCGCCCCACTATCCCATCTCACTCCAGGAACTGTTTTACTTAATCCATATTTTCAATTACTTGGAATATCCAATTAAATCTGAATTGCTCATAAAACACCTAATTACTTATTGAAATGCACATATAAATTTCCGGGACAACACTTAGACACTCCTATCAACTTCACACAAGGTAACTCATTATCGGGGAGCAGCTGCGAGGTGTTGACAGCTCGGAGGTCGGCGTTGTTATGTGTGCGATTAGTTTGCTTGGGAACCAGATTAACTTGCTCATGTAGTGATGTACACCCTATGTGGTGGATTGTGTTCTTCTATTTCATAAATTTAATTTTAGTAAGCGTTGTTTCCACATAGCGATTTTGATAAGTTAATTTGACTTTATATTGTCTTTGTCCCAGTTTTGGTTTGTTTAGTTTGCAAGTTTTACATTTTAATAGTTTTAGTGTAATAATGAAACAACTTAAAATATGGTGACTTCAAGTGAAGAGTGCCTGGATACGTTTTCAAACAATTCAGACCTTTTGGAAATATAAATATATATTACAAATTAACACAACTAAAGTCAGTATCACACAAGCACTTATTTTCCCTCAACATTTATCCTTAACACTGGTCTGGCAGCTTAGGTGGTAAAACATATACAGTATAATACTTCTGTCACCTAAATTCATCTACCATAAGTCTAGTTTCCGATACCAGAGCAAAATATTCCAAAAATGTTGCCAGAAAAATGTTGATCATCGAATGTTAACTATAAAAGCTCTCGTGTGATACTGGCTTTACAGAACTAGTCTACAAAAAGCAATAATAATATTGAATCTTCTTACAGTACTGGAATATGACCCTAAGATTTTATTTTTATATTGTAATCCCTAGACTTCTATCAAGCTTAAAAAAAATAAAAACACAAGACCTCCCTTCCAAATAAATTTGCAATTTTTTTTTGTGAAAACAATTGACATCTAGATGGCACCAAAGGTTTTAATTATGACAAAGAAATGGGGCGAAAGGTCATAAGATCACCAAACTAATGGAGCGATCGTCTTAAAATCTCAAAACTAAACCTTCACATGAAGGAGAAGGGGGTCCAGAAAAAAAAACCCACCCCTTAACCCTCATACCCTGAAAAGTGACAATCATGACATTGTAGGCAGAAGACAAATTACCACTATGGTGACAATATTCATAATCACCCGGGAGACATAAATACAAAGGGTTTTTTCCCCCACCTAATCTTGTACAATTTGGCATGGCTTGTATAAACGAATTTCCACGATCATGGCGTTCTTCATAATCACCTCAGATACAAAAGAAAGTTTTTTAGTTTTGTACAATATAAGCAGATTTCTCACACACAAAGACTTAAGTACCGGTAACATGATGTAACTTCGGACGGGGAGATAACTTCGGACACCAGAACCAGATTAACTTGCGCATGTAGTAATGTACACCTTATGAGGTGGATTGTGTTCTTCTATTTATAAATCATTATTTTACTTAAGCGTTGTTTCCACATAGCAATTTTGATTAGTTATTTTGTCTTTTTACGGTGTTCGTATACGTTTTGGTTTGTTTATTTTGCAAGTTTTACATTATAACTCTAGAAAAAATATACAATGAACCACAGTTATGGGATAAATACATAATGTTATGGACAAAACAAGTATGTCAGCTGGGTTCTTCTATAATGCAGAGTCAAGTATGTCAGCTGGGTTCTTCTATAACAAGTATGTCAGCTGGGTTCTTCTATAATGCAGAGTCAAGTATGTCAGCTGGGTTCTTCTATAACAAGTATGTCAGCTGGGTTCTTCTATAATGCAGAGTCAAGTATGTCAGCTGGGTTCTTCTATAACAAGTATGTCAGCTGGGTTCTTCTATAATGCAGAGTCAAGTATGTCAGCTGGGTTCTTCTATAATGCAGAGTCAAGTATGTCAGCTGGGTTCTTCTATAACAAGTATGTCAGCTGGGTTCTTCTATAATGCAGAGTCAAGTATGTCAGCTGGGTTCTTCTATAACAAGTATGTCAGCTGGGTTCTTCTATAATGCAGAGTCAAGTATGTCAGCTGGGTTCTTCTATAACAAGTATGTCAGCTGGGTTCTTCTATAATGCAGAGTCAAGTATGTCAGCTGGGTTCTTCTATAATGCAGAGTCAAGTATGTCAGCTGGGTTCTTCTATAACAAGTATGTCAGCTGGGTTCTTCTATAACAAGTATGTCAGCTGGGTTCTTCTATAATGCAGAGTCAAGTATGTCAGCTGGGTTCTTCTATAATGCAGAGTCATTTTTCCATAACTGTAGCTTACATACTGGTACTGTACTTTTATCCAGAAATGTCCGAAGTATAGCCCCCGTCCGAAGCTAGGTCATTTCATGGTACTGTACTGTAGAGGGTATAAGGGTTAATTCTATCTATCGATCTATTGCCAGATGCTTTGATCCCCAAGGGGATGGCCACAAATGAATCACCTCCAGTGAAGCAATTCAATCGATTCTCTAGCTTGTGTTCAGGGGAGGGGTGCTAGCCCAACTGTTCATTGTTGAGTAAAGTGGGTGAGGTACATGTGTATACTCTGTTTCTTTTCAGCTGACGATAAATTGAATCCCTTAGCAGCTAATTTCTTGATACTTAATGGAAAAATAACTGCATCCTATTAACCCGGGAGCTGCGGGGAGACTCTTAAGAGTTCCCCCGGCGCACTGCGGGAAGACTCTTAAGAGTCAGAGAAAATAAAAATCAACTTTTGACATCGAAAAAAAAATATTTTTTTATATTTTTTTTTTTTTATTTTTTTATTTTTTTTTGGCCCCTGGGCCATGCAAAATCTCAGTCCTCTACCTCCCCTCCTTCCCCACTTTCCTCCTCTCCTTCAGTTATCACCTATTTTCTCTGTTATTCCCTTATTCTGAGGTATATTTTCGTGCTAACATTAGAAATCCGATTGGAGGGTGTGGTCATCACTGATAGCAAGCGAGTGCAAGAGAGAGAGAGAGAGTATCGATCGACTGTGTCTCAGTGGCCTTGGGGGAAATTGGCGGGAAAGCAGATTGCCTCACCCATACATTATACAACTCGCGGGCTATATCTCCGATTTTGACCATCCAAACGCTGTTTTCACTCGTTTTATTGTTGTTTCAGGTTAATACCTTTATAATCAACCCATAATAGGCGCATATGGATAAATATTAATGCTATTAATGGCACAATGAATATTTTAGTGACGGAAACACCTCAAATACGTCAGCACAGGGGGACGTTTCCAATTACCCCCATGCGCACTTCAGAGGTTAAGACCAAGTTTATATAATTAGCACCCTATTTCACCACAAAATCTTCAAAATAACTGAGAAATTTTGATGGGAACTTTGAAATTTACTGTCAGTTGAAAAGAAACAGACTATAGTGTGATCATACTGGTAGAGTGGCTGTGGTTGTGAATGTAGTCTGTAACCAGTGTAATTAACTCCACCCTGGGTTCTTCGGGGGCCCGAGCATCGGTCAACCGAACTCGGGACTGCTCGGCCAGACAGTCTAGGGAACTACAACAACATCACCTCCGTCATGTTGATCAGGTACTAACATTAACACTGTAAACACAACACTGGTCTATTGCACCTCTGATGCACCATTGCAGGGAAGGGTTATTATACAGTCAAATTATACGGATGCTACATATTGTCTTAACTATTATTCTTAACTGTCACACTTCTACACCAATTGATAAATAGTTAGAATTCTTTCAAGTGTCGTAATGTATTGTAATGTAAAGTATGGTACCGGTGCTTACTTGTGCCGGTGTGACGGCGTCTCTTGCGTGGATTGACCTCCTAATCTACCAAGATTGGAAGCCAAAGCGTCACATCTTTCCTTTGCCCCTCAACTTTCTCTTCATAATTGCTGAGGGGCACAGGGCCCTGGGTGGGGCTTTGGTTTCCCGGGTGTTTCCGCACCCTCCTCAGCTCCCCGCCATGGAGTGGCTTCGGTCACCCAGGCTTTATTGTGGTCGGCGGGGGGGGTTCTGTGGGGGCGCTCGGTTATGGCCTTGGCCTTGCTCGGGGCCTTGGGGCTGTTCGGCCAGGCAGCTTGGGGAAAAACAACAACAACAACAACTTGTGCCGGTACAATACAGTTACAGTACTTTCATTATTTCCCAAACACTCTACTGAAGGTGCATCAAACTTAAACTAGGCACACCAATACAAATATTTTACCTCAGTAGCTTCATATTTCTAGATTTTGTAAGGCTTCACTGGTAGCTTTATAAGTTTTTAATGCCTAAAGTTTTGAGGACATATTAAAAAGCATATCATACCACACAATATAGACTAATTCTCATTGGTAAGTCCTATGGCACTGGCACTATCTTCACAATAACGGTGATAAATTAATGATTGATATTGTCTTAGTGTCAATGAAATGAGGGCCATATTATCATGATTTGTCAAGTTTCTCATGTCAACACTGGAGAAATGCAACTAGTTTTTTTTTCTTCAATACGTTATTTGATGATGCAGTTTTTAACGCCGTACACGCCACAGTGATTTTGGTAAGTTTGTTTTGTTTGTCTTTATAATGTGCAGTTTCTGGTTTAGGCTTGTTTGTTTTGCAAGTTTTACCTTATATTATCCTCACATAACAATTTTGATTAGTTCCTTTGTGTTTATCTTGTGTCGTCCCAGTTTTGGTTTGTTTAGTTTGCAAGTTTTACATTATAATTTAGGAAGTCACTTATTAACGTCCTATAAGGCGTCCTATTAACCCCTTCAGACATATATGACGCAGAGGTTGCCAGATTAGCAATAAGAAATAGAGTTCTCTCACTCTTATAATTACCTCTCCAAAATTAGTTTTCTGCCCACATCTAACTCAAAGACAACTGCAGAGGTTGAAGTAACTAAAATAAAGGTTTTGTAAAAAACCCTGATGGTAATAAATAAAGGCTTTAAAAGTATCCCTAATAGGCTCAAAATTGCGTCATATGTCGGAGAGGGGTTTAAACTGTTTTTTCTAGTACTGTTTTGGTTCTTATTCATTATATAATTTGTTTTTCTATATTTTGTTTTGCAAGGTATTAAAGTATCATGATGGGATTTTTTCAATTTTGTTTCGTCAATCTTCAATTTCATTATACTGTACTGCACATGGTATACACTGACACATGCTTAACAATTTCATTATACTGTACTGCACATGGTATACACTGACACATGCTTAACAATTTCATTATACTGTACTGCACATGGTATACACTGACACATGCTTAACAATTGTTCACGCATAATCACAACACTTCGTAAAGATAAAGTATTATACCATATGCAAGTTTCTCCAAAATACAGAAGTCCTGATGGTTATTTATCCTCATAGACGTGCGAGCCTAAATGTTTTCTAAATACACATACTAAAACATTTTCATTTACATAAATCACTGACTGTCACGGAGTGATTTGGATATTTTCTGATTGGAGAACAGCGAGATATATTTTGATTCACCGCACTAACACTTTGAGTACTTTCTTGAGCCCTGCATGTATCACACAGCCACAAAATACAGGAATATCAGCAAGTTTTTTTTAGTAGCTCACAGAATCCTGCACTCATGTAACAATTTTGGTTTGTTTAGTTTGCAAGTTTTACATTTTAACTTAGTATAGTTCCTTCATTGTCTTTACTAAATACTTCTGCAGACACTACTGTTCATCATTTATATATATTGTGTAAACACTTAAGTTTTTATGTTCAGTTTCTTTCACTGCACAGGTAACGTTCCATAATACAGTAGCTACACAAATATATCACTGCATCACAAAATACAGGAATGTCAGTAAGTGTTCTTCAGCTCAGAGAATGCTATGTATGTATATACTCAGGCCCAATCCCCACTTTTATTTTTATTTTTTTCCTAGGTTCGAGTCCTTGGAGTACCACGTGTCTTCATTACTGTCATTGATTTCATTAGTTAGGTTTATTTGTAAATTAATTGGTGGGAGTTGGTGTGAAAACAAATATGACTGAACTTCACAAACACACACAAGTCCTTCACATGCAACCAGCATGTTTGTATAGAGTCTCGAGCCTGGATTAATCAACGATACCCTTCCATCATACAATACTTACCACTTTACCTCACCGCACTACCATCTTCAAACTATCCATATATATCAACACAGAATGATATGGTATTACTTAGTGTATAATGACTCATGGATAAGTTTCAGTGCTGATAAATATAAGTTACCACAGACTTTAGCAGCTACCATGGTGGTAAGTGCATTGCTGAATCTGGTCCCCGGAATAGGATCAAGGACCTTTTGGTGGTATAAGCTAAGGCTATAACCCACTCAGTCACTCAACCTACCAAATATTCTTCTGATTATATCAGACATAAATCATGGATATGAAATCACCATCCCTTATACTGTACAGTACAGTATATCCAGTAACATTCTCAACATGATTATTAGATATTGGTAGAGTAAGAGGACTGCTGATAGAGGTACCAAAGTTATCTCTTTATGGGGAGATTTAGAATTGCTATTATAGACATAGTTGTGGTATCATTATCACTAGTGGTCAAAGTAAATTAGTGGTAAGCTGGGAGGGTTCTGTGGGGGCGCTCGGTTATGGACTTGGCCTTGCTCGGGACCTTGGGGCTGCTCGGCCAGACAGCCTGAGGAACAGCAACAACAACAACAACTAAACATTCTTCAAGCCCAGACTACTACTACTTTGTGAAGTCAGCCATCTTCACTCTTCCAGTTGAGACTACTACAACCACTGTGTGAAGTCAGTTATCTTCAAACGCTCTTCCAGCTGAAACTACTACTTAGAGCGTGAAGTCAGCAATCTTCAAACACTCTTCCAGCCGAGACTACTACTACTGCTAGTGAGTGAAGTCAGCAATCTTCTTGACGACGTTGACATCAGTGAGGATAAGCTTGATGAGGGCCCTGGCTTGGAGGGTGGCTGGGTGACGGTCCTCAGTGTCCTCCTCACCATCCTCCTCCTCCACAGCTTCACCACCCAGACCCATCTCCGCCTCCAACACTGTAACACGGAGAAAGGGGGAGGGGAAGGGGAATGGGTATGAATTAATAATCTAGATAGAATAGATAATTTAATTTAGCTTATAGTCAACCTCTAAGACTCCAAGATGTAAATACTACTTCAATAAACTACCTCAACACCTTCTTAAACGGCATACAATCGTCTAATATTACCCAAGATTAACCCTATCAGTGCGGGGGATTTCCGCTATACAGTATTACGGCTCATTCAGGCACTCCTGATTGCTAAAACAAGTGCCTGAATTAAATGAAATGTTTGCATTGAAAAACTCGAAGAAAAGAGCTTTCAAATAACACTTGAACGAGCTCTGTAGCTTACATATCGGTAGTTCAGCCACAGCGTTACAGCAGATCGGCAATATTCACTTAAAATTAGCACTGTTCCGCTGAATTTACCTTTGGCAACACTGAGTATACCTTGCGAGACGTGGGGTGACTGAGCTAATAATTCCAGAATACTTCCAGGACGTGTATGTACGTCAACCGCAGTGAAAGGATTAACCCTCAGAATCCGGGAGGCCTCATATGAGGAAAAATGCGCTGCTAAAAATCGCCGCTATAATCAGCAGAACTCGGCATCACGCGTTGTAGCGACGTCATCTCTACGGCATTTTACAGACAACTAAAAGTTCTAAAATTTGCAAAAACGTTGACTGCTCTAAGTGGTCTCAATCAGTAGCTACTGAATTATGAAGTTGATTTTACCAAAATTCATATGAGCCCCCCCCCCCCCAGATCCCAAGGGTTAAAGACAAAAAAGTTGTCATCGTATTCAAGGGGTTAATGCTACGAAACTGAAATATCCCACCTTCCAGCTGCTTCTCGATCTGATCAAAGCGCCGTGTGATGTTTGTCTGCATGACTTGTACATGGTCCAGCAGGTTCAGCTTACAGTTCACCGGCTCGATCCTCTCCGCCGACGGGATGATGGGGGCTGAAATTTTTGTAAAGTCAAGTAAATTGATTCTAGAAACTTGTCGACTTAATTGAAATGCATGCCACACTCAGCAAACAATACCTAAAGTCTCAACACAAAAAAAGCTGATGAATACTGCGGGCTTGTGGTCTCGGCTCTGCTGCATGTATGCCTGGTGAGATCGGAACCTCTCCGGTTGGTCGGGGTCCGGGGGAATGCTGGAGGGACCTTGGTGACCCTGGTCTCTGGGTCTTCTCCTGGATGACCTAGATGTGTGTGAATTTGTATTTTGTTTTTGTGTGTTCATTGTTTTCTGTTGTGTTGTCCCTATTCGGGCTCTATCTTGGGTCCCCCCCCCAAAAAAAAAAGGAAAAATGGGAATTTGGCCTGAGTAGATAGATAGATAAGAATTACAATTCATTTATCATAAAACAAAAGAGTTCATAAAACACAGGCCACCAGTATCTGACAAAGCGCTTTTACCTATTCCCTCAACTTTTATCGTCAACACTTACATTTTGAAACCCATTATGCCATCAGCCTACACTAGCACCATTCTTGTTGGAATAGCTGTGTTGTGTGTGTTTATTAGTCTGTTTACGTCGTTGAGGTGTCCCTCGACTAGGTGCAAGCATGTGAGACACGCTAGGACGAACTACCACACCCACTAAATAGTCCGCCATGGCTGGGATTGAACCCAGGTCAAGCAGATTCACATGTGAGCGTGCTCTTCAATCGACCGCCGCGGGTCTGGCAGCTAATGGGGTCAACTTTTCAAATAATTCTGTCCCCTAAATTAACTCCCAAAGCTCGGCCTATAAATATTATGCTGCCCACCCAGTTAACTGGTAGAAACAAAACTACTATACAGCAACAGAGACAGTAATTAAACCTATAGTATTAATCAACACATAACATATTGTTCAGCTTCATAATTTAAAAACCTCATCCTAAATTTATAAAATTCTAGAACTTTACTGAAATGCATGCTAAACACAGCAAACAAAATATACTATTGTCTCAAAACAAAAAAATAGCTAAACAGAATTGTAATACGTCAAAAATTACATTTCACTTTATCACAAAAATATAAAAGGAGTATAACCCTTTCAGTATCGGAGATCTATATATCTTACTTGATTTCTACAACATTTAGGCAATTTTATCAAGCTTAGGAATTATATATGGTAGCTAAAAGGCTTGATTGAGATAAGTCTGTAGCCTTTTGAATGGTAGACATTCTTCCTAAGCTTTTAACAAATATTATTCTTAACACCAATAACTCCCACTGAAATTAATAAAAGCATTGGTCATTTGGGGGAAGGGGTCGGGCGCAAGTTGGACTAGATAATAGTCCATGAGGCACCTGGCCCGGGGAGACGATTAATATGAAGGGTGCGCCTGGAAGTGTGGTGGGCGGGCTTGTGGCTTTGGCTCCGCTGCATGCCTGCCTGCCGAGATCGGAGCCTTTCCGGGTGGTCGGGGGCCGGGGGAGTGCTGGAGTGACCTGGGTGACCCTGGTCTCTGGGTGTTCTCCTGGGTGACCTAGATGTGTGTGAATTTTGTGTTTTGTCTGTGTTTGTTCGTTGTTCTGTCTTGTGTTTTGTGTTTTCCCTGTTCTTGCTCTGTCTTGAGTCGGCCACCCCCAAGAAAATAAAAACAACAAAATAATAAAATAGAGTAAAATAGAAAATAAAAATAAAAATAGGAAAAGTGGGGATTGGGCATGAACATATGCATACATATACATATGATCTGGGGATTCGAACCCAGGACACCACATACAAACTTACACGCTTTAACCATTATACCTATAAAGTCATCTAAGAGTTGCCAGAATATAAAGAAAGGGATGTCACCGGTACTGAAGGGGTTAAAGAAGACAAATTGTACAATTACAGTATAATGTAAAACTTGCAAACTAAACAAACCAAAACTGGAACAACACAAGATAAAGGCAAAATAACTTATCAAAATTGTTGGAAATAACGCTTAATAAAATAAAATTTTGAAGTAAAAGAACACAATCCACCACATAGGGTGTACATCACTACATGAGCAAGTTAATCTGTTTCCTAAGCAAACTAATCGCACATATAACAACGCACTATCGTCACATTCAAGGAATTAGTCAATTTGGGAACTAACTGACCTTGGTGCATGATGGGTTGTGGGACATGAGGAGCGAGGGCGGAGCTGGCCTGTGTCACCAACTGTTCTAGCTCACTGTGGGAGGAGAGTAGTGCCGCTAGGTCACTCCCACCGTCACCTCCATCTAGGGCCAAGGTCAGGTCATCATCCGCATCACCCAGGTGGTCATCGTCGCCCCCAAGGTCATCCCCGTGGCCCATTGGTATGTCCTCGGGGAGATCCTGGGCGTCCAAGGCTTCCATATCGGTGCTCTCGGAATCCACGGGTTCGGGTTTTGCGTCCAGTGCCTCTTTTAGTCCGGTTTCTATGATGTGTGAGTCTGACTGCTCTGTTGTCAGTGTGTCTGTTTGTCCTGGCTCAATCTTGGGTGTACTTGTTGGGCCGGTTTCTGTGTAGCCTGTGTGAAACTGATCTGGTTCTGTTATTGGAGTGGTCTGCTGTTCCGTCTTTATCAGCTGTGTGTCCAACTGGCTTAAGTCTGTGCTTTCTGTGTCCTTTGGTGCTGAGTCCATTGTCTGTTGGCTTTGTTGGTCTGTATCTGTTGCTTGCATCTTGGCTTGCTTGGCCTCTAGCTTTTCTGTGGCTGTTGGTACTACTTCCATTGTTTGTACATCTGATAATGTTGTGTTTGTCTCTTGCACTCCTGCCTGACTTACATTTGTTTCTTGTATGCTTGATTGTATTGTTTCTGTCTTTTGTACGTCTGAGTGTGTTGGTTTCGAGTCTTGAATCTCTTCTTGTGTAGCTGCAGACTCTTGTTTATTAGATTGAGTAGTTTCTGTGCCGGGAATGCGTGATTGAGTCGAGTCTGTTTCTTGTATTCCTGAGTGTGTTGTTTCCGTCTTTTGTACGTCTGATTGTGTTGCTTCAGTCTCTTGTATGCCAGATTGTGTTGATCCTGTCTCTTCTGTACCTGATTGTTCTGTTTCTTGTGTTTGAGTTGCATCTTTCTCCTGCGTATGTGCCTCCAGAACCTTTGGCTGTGGTTCTTCTGTCTCCTGGGTCCCTGTATGACCTGTTTCTTTCTCCTGGGTAGTATTTGCAGCTGTGTCTGTCTCAAGTGTGTCTGACTGTGTTGTACTTGTTGGTTCTTTCATTAGTGTGTCCGACTCAAATGTTTCTATTGCCTTGCTGTCTCCTTGATTTGTATCTGCCTCCTGGGGATGGGATTCTGATAACTCTGTTGCTTGTGATGTCTTGCTTATTTCTTGACCTTCTGCTGCAAGTGTTTCTTCCTTCTTGTCTTCTACTTTGTTCTGAGAGGTCTCCATTTCAGTCACGTTATCTGCAGTAGGGTCTTCCTTTTCATCTTTTACCACAGAAGGATTTGACTCCCTTTCACTGGTAGGCAACGTGTCAGTGTCAATGTTTTCACTGCTGATTTTTGGTTCATGCTCACTCTCCTGAGATTTAACAGGCCTCTCTTCTACTTCTGAGGTTTCCATTGGCTCAGTTGATGTCCCTTCACATTCTTGGTCTTCATCTGTTTCTCCTGTAACAGTTGGTTCTTTCTTAATGTCTATTTCCTCATCCTTTACGAATGGTTTCGAATCTTCATCAATTTGAGATTCCGCAGAACTTTGGGTAACCTCAGCTTTAGGTGAGACCGGTTTCACTTGCAATTTATCGTCATTCTTGTCTATCCCAATACTATCAGTATTTTCACTAGGTGTTGTTGCTTTAAGGCCTTCATTTGCAGACTCTGTTTTTTCTAGAGTGTTATCATCTTCATCTTCAGATTTGATGGTAGATACTTCTTTATTGTCTTCACTTTTGGTGCAACTTGAATTTGTATCAAGGCTAATAAGTCCTTCTTTATACTCAGTTCCCTGTGACACTTTCACTTCGTCCGTTTCTGGCGTGTGACCAGCAGACATCCCCTGATTTTCCCCAGTGTGAGTCATAGGAATTTCTTCAGGAGGTCCTACACCAGCCAGACCTGTACTAAACTCTGCTGAGCCACTGCCATCCATACCAGGCTGTGGCATAAGTGGCCCTGTCTGGTGGGGTGCAAAGCTATGTCCTTCCTGTGGTACCAAGTTGTAGCCCTCCTGTGGTGCCAGATTGTGTCCCTGCTGTGATACAAAGCCGTGCCCCTGCTGCAGCCCATGTCCCTGCTGCAGTCCATGTCCCTGCTGCAGCCCATGTCCTTGCTGAAGCCCATGTCCCTGGTGTGGTGCCAAATCATGTCCCTGATGTGGTGCCAAGCCGTGACCCTGCTGCCCCACAATATCCATGAACTCTTGTAGTGGAGCCATGACGCCAGAGTGGTCTGGTGCCGCGCTGCTCCCTGCCTCCTCCTCCTCCTCCTCTTTCTCGTTCCACTTCTGGTGCCACATCACAAACTTGGGGTGGTCAGACTCCCTGGTGATAAGAAATTTATATATTTATTAAAATGTAAAACTTGCAAAACAAATATATCAAAACAGGAACCGCACAATATAAAGACAAAAGAATTTATCAAAATCACTATATGGAAATAACGCATTAAAGATTTAGCAAAACAATACTATGAAATTTAAAAAAAAAACATAATATATACTGCATAAAATATAAATGAAAAATATAATTAGTAAACATACTGTATATTTTCTTCATGTTTCTCTATACTTGATGACCTACTTAGCAATGTGAAGCTTGAGCCTGAGTGATTGTAGTACTTGGGAGAGCTGCAGTACATTGGCCGTGAGCTCATGGCCGCGCCGGATACACGACTCCAGCCGCACGTCACCCCGGGAGGCAGAGAAGGAGAACCTGCAGGAAAAAAAGGGATCAGCTGTAATGTACCGACTTATTTTGGGGGGTTACCGATATTTGGATCACTCTGCACTGAAAACTTGTTATGTCTGCCTTATATTTTTTCTTAGTAAATCCTGCTTTCTGCCTGGGTAAGGAGGCAAAATAAACACAAAAATAAAATAAAATAGGGAAAAATTATAAACAAAACTGAAAGAACATTGATGACAAGTAGGCGGTGCAAATGTAAAGAAGTATTTCAAAGACTGACTCTAGTTTGTGCCTGGTATGAGAATGAAGTAATTTTCTTATTAAAAGTAGCACTGACAAACAACTTATTTAACAAACTACAATATACAGCTACCTGGCTGAGTGGTAACATCAGTGAGGTGCCTAACTGACCATTTTTGTTAAAGTCTATTATTTTCCAGCTGATGGTAAAAAGACAACTGATATCTGATATCTCGGATATCTCTGATATCTCGAGACTTAACTCTTTCATGCTTTTATGACGCAGAGGTTGCCAGATTAGCAAAAAGAAATAGAGTTCTCTCACTCTTATAATTACCTCTCCAAAATTAGTTTTCTGCCCACAGCTAACTCAAAGACAACTGCAGAGGTTGAAGTAACTAAACTAAAGGTTTCTAAATACCCCTGATGGTAACAAAGGCTTTAAAGTATCCCTAATAGGCTCAAAATCGAATCATAAGCGTGAAAGGGTTAATGGAAATATATGAAACTACTATATGAACGAATGGAAGATGAAAGGCTTACAAAGAGAATATGCGAGTCAGATACAAGGGGAGATAGAAGGGCAGGAAGACCCCCATTGAGATGGAGAAACTGTGTAAGACAAGCTTTGGATGATTGAGGAATGAATATAGATCAGGCAAGGGAAGTGGTAATAAACAGGAATGAATGGAAAATGCTTGTGAATAGATGAGTGAACACGTGGTCATTTGGGGGAAGGGGTCGGGCGCAAGTTGGACTAGATAATTGTCCATCAGGCGCCTGGCCTGGGGAGATGGTTTATATGAAGGGAGTGCCTGGAAGTGTGGTGGGCGGGCTTGTGGCTTCGGCTCCGCTGCATGTCTGCCTGCCGAAATCTGAACCTCTCCGGGCCGGGGGAGTGCTGG
The DNA here is from genome assembly GCA_032716605.1 of Paralithodes platypus. Lineage (NCBI taxonomy): Eukaryota > Metazoa > Arthropoda > Malacostraca > Decapoda > Lithodidae > Paralithodes > Paralithodes platypus. Next base: position 58,829,031 of record CM064548.1, read on the forward strand.
AGGGACCTTGGTGACCCTGGTCTCTGGGTCTTCTCCTGGATGACCTAGATGTGTGTGAATTTGTATTTTGTTTTTGTGTGTTCATGGTTTTCTGTCGTGTTGTCCCTATTCTGGCTCTGTCTTGAGTCTTCCCCCCCCCCCCCCCCCCCCCCCCCCCAAAAAAAAAAAGTGGAGCTTGGGCCTGAGTATATAGATAGATAGATAGACTATGACTCTGGGTCATATAAATACCAAACATATATTAATCATGATGAAGACATGTCAATTGACCACTTGCGAGTTTCAGGCTATAAAGAAGTTGACGTCTTAAGCATCGATATTTAACACAAATGGAATAATAAAGTTGGTTTCTGATGGATAAAAAGGATCTTGAATTTGATTATATCTATTTATGAATGTAGTAACACCATATTTTAGCTGGTAATTCTACTATATATCGATGTCTAAATCTCCAACTTCCTTATAGCCTAAAACTCGCAAGTAGTCAATTTACCCTCAGCTGAAAATTTAGAGACTATAGGACACAGGACATTTATCCCCCACGTACCTTGGATGGTCACTCACACAGGGAACAGATTAAGATGCTTCAACCCATAAGTTTAGTGATAATAAGACGCTTCAACCCATTCAGGTGTCGATATGTTTCTGGTCCAGCGATGAATTTACCTTAAAGTGTGTCTGGGTGTGCATTTTATAGTTTGAAGGAAGTCAGGGAAGGTTTTTTGTTAGCCTAAGAGACAAACTAAAATACATAGTACAGTAAACCCCCGCCCTTTCGGACTAATCGGGGGAGACCCCTGTCCGAAAGTGTCAAAAGTCCGATAGGGCCGATTCCAAACTTCACACTTCAGCCATTCGGATTTGTCCGAATGGCTGAAATAATGTCCGAAGTTTATAAGTCCGAATACACATTCACCTGACCAGACAAGTCCGAAACTCGGCTCTTCGGTCCGAATGCGATTTAATTTTTCTCAGCCTTTCGGACAAATCCGAAAGGCTGAAATAATGTCCGAAGTTTATAAGTCTGAATACACATTCACCTAACCAAACAAGTCCGAAAATCGGCTCTTTGGTCCGACTGTGATTTAATTTTTCTCAGCCTTTCGGACAATCCGCAAGGCTGAACCATGAGTCCGAAGTTAAATGTTGTCCGAAAAGTTTAGTCCGAAAAGGACGGAGGTATTTTCTCATTCTTTCGGATAAATCCGAAAGAATGAACGATAAGTCCGAATTGAAATGCTCGTCCGAAAGTCTTAGAATTCCAAAAGGGCGGGGGTCTACTGTAGCTAAAAAATGGCAAAAGCAAGCAAATTCCTCAATAGTAATTAACCCCTCCCGCCCGGGCAGCATTTTAAAATGACACCGCGGCAGATGGGCAGAAACCTGGGTGTCCTTCTAAATTCCGTAAGCTTGAAAGGCTATTAAGCGTGGTTTGAAAGCTGTGCGTCAACCGTATGTAAACAAAGCCGGTCTTTGCGACACCGCACCTCCGAAAACAAGAAGGAGACATCGGACCAATGTTGTTGTTGTTCCCCAGGCTGTCTGGCCGAACAGCCCCAAGGTCTCGAGCAAGGCCAAGGCCATAAACGAGCGCCCCCACAAAATCCTCCCTGCTTACCACTAACAAAGCCCGGGTGACCGAAGCCACTCCAAGGCAGGGAGCTGAGGAGGGTGCGGAAACGCTCGGGAAACCAAAGCCCCACCCAAGGCCCTGTGCCCCACGGCAATTATGAAGGGAAAGTTGAGGGGTAAGGGAAAAATGTGACGCTTTGGCTCCCAATCTGCCAACTTCTAGGTTGGCAGTAGGGAGGTCAATCCACGGAAAAGACGCCGCCACTTGAGATCTAGAAGATATATAAGTAAAAGGAACAGTCAGAGTAAGCTATGGGTATGGCAGAGATCGCTCAGTTCTCACTCGGACCAATGTTGTTGTTGTTTGCTATGACGAGATTAGTGTCTGAAAATGTCCGATATTGCTAACATCGCCTAAAAACTCTCTCCACGGAAATCGTCGTCACAACTGAACCAGTTAACCTAGAGAGCTCTACTCAATGCCAGTCTACAGATACAAAGCAGGGCTACGTTTTGAGATGTGTGTGAATTATCTAGCAGTTAAAATAACAAAGATAGGGCTAGGCCTATTACGACGTTTTTCAGCCAGATCGCCCGGATCTCAATACTGTCCTTAAGAAGGTGAGCCCGGGCAAGAAGGGTTAAACAAAATATCATAATAACCCTCAATATGGCGGACCAGATAGTGTTAAATCAGTCTCGAACCAGACATACACAACACATACCTCGGCAAGCGTCCTTCCTTGAGCCAGTCCTGGTGGTGTCTGAACTTATGTGCTGACCTCTCCAGCCTGGGATGGTCACACAGGGAACAGATGTACTTGTCTGGCACCTGGCCCTCACCCACTATGTTGTAGCACGCACCATGTTGCCAGCACAGGCACACGTCACACTGAAACAACCACACAATCATCAATAAAACTCAAATAATATCACTCAAATAATAATATCACACATATTAATAATATCACTCATATCGACTGTATTACCTGCAGCATAAGTCCCTCCTCCTCCGTAGAGCCGCAGCCGCAGTTGATAATCTCGGCGGATGTTTCTGGTACGGCGGCTCTCTCTCCCTCCTCCGCCCAGGTGTCTGTGGTGTCTTCCTCTAGATCCACACCACCCGGCTCTGAAACATAACACACATCATTCACTGGCTATAGATTTATTTTCATTTTTTTACTTATATAATCGTCTATTAACCCTTTCTCTGCGGGCTTATTTGCGCTATTTAGGGCATATTCACACTCCAGAATGATTAATCAAGTATCTGCATTAAATGAACTGTATTCTGTCGAAAACTAGGCGAAAATTGCTTCAAAATGACACCAGAACGAGCTTCGTAGGTGGCGGGGTTCACCCGCAGCGTTGCCATAGACATTCAGGAAAACTCGCTAATTATTAGCACTCGCTCGCTCGGCAACACTGTCGAGACACCCGTGCGAGACCATAGTCTCCCTCAGTGAGCGGCTTGCTGCTCTGAGGATCGGACGGAGGTCCCTCATGCTCCTGCCCACTGACACTCGATTTCTACGGCTTTTACAGGCTTTTAAAGCCTGGAAATTGCTGTAAATTTCCTATGCGTTCCAGAACGTCACCCGCAGGGAAAGGGTTAATAGCCAGAATAAACTCAAAATGCGCCATGATCTTCAAAGAGTTAAGTTGACGAGTTTCTGTAAGTAACTCGACAACTTAACCCTTTGAAGATCATGGCGCATTTTGACAGTTTATTCTGGCTATCATTAGACAATTTTGTAAAGTTTAGGGAGGATCTGAGGGAGTTAAAAGGGTCAAGACTATCTCAATTAACACATGAACTGCGCAAAACTGCACAAAAAGAAAAAAAAGAGGGGGGGAGGGGGGGTGGGTAATAAAGGGGGTAAGGAGGGGAGGATGTGGTATGGAGAGATTAAATTGTAAAACTTGCAAAACAAACAAACCAAAAGTGGGACGACACAAGATAAATACAAAATAACTAATACAAATTGCTATGTGGAAATAACACTTAATAAACTGCCACTACTTTCTCTGTGTCACCCAATTTTGAGACATTTCCCGGCACTGGCACAATATTTAAAAGTTATATTTTACACATTTAACCCCTGCTGTACCGTAGGGTATAGTAATAAAAGTCCCCCCCCCCCCCCCCCAGTCCCAAGCAATGTGGCCAAATTGGCAGGATAGAACACCCTTCCACTTCAAGAGATGAAGGAATACTGACTCTCCCAGCGTTCAGTGGGTCTTATATAAGCTGAGCAGTGTTGCCATATCGACAAACGGTTGTGGTACCTGGTACAGCCTTGTACAGGCAGTTACAAGGAAAGTACACTACTGACGGCTATAGCCGTCTCTGGGACTGGGGAGTGACTTATCTACTGACGGCTATAACCGTCGCTGGTACTGTAAGGGTTAAGGGGAGATTTTAACTTGAAGGAATATTTTTTCTTGACCTCTTTCTCCCTCATTTTAACCCATTGCTTTTGAGATTTTGAGACATTTGCCCCTTTATTTCGTCGATGTTAAGAACTTTCGCACCATTTATGTCAATTTTAAGACATTTCGTGCCATTTAGGGATTGATTTTTTCCTGGCGAGCGATAGCGAGCCTGTAATTTAAGAGGAACCCGGCCTTTGGCCGGACATTTTTTCTACCGATAAATGTACAAATTTATCTTGAAAGGGGCTCAAGGGGGTGTAATTTTATGCTTGATAAAGGTCTAGAATGGTGATATGGATGTGTGGAGCCAGGCTACAGGATAGAATAACAAATGTTGAGCTGAGGAGACGTTTAGGTATAAAGAGTATTAGCGAGGTGATGCGTACAAGTAGACTGGGATGGTATGGACATGTGGAGAGAATGGATGAACAAAATTGGGTGAAAAAATGCAGGTCTGTGATTGTGGAGGGAGCTGCACCAAGGGGTGGACCGAGGAAGACCTGGGATCGGACTATACGTGCCGATCTCAAATCCAAGAACTTGACAAGTGAAGCAGCCCTTAACAGGGATGCCTGGAACGCCGCCATTAGGACAAGAGACTGAAACTGAACGTATGTGTGGAACACTCAGTCTTAAAATTTTAAGTATGTATGTATGTATGTATGTATGTATGTAGGGAACAAACTAAAAACCTCCCCTTAAATACTGTGCCTTCCGGAAGGCTTATCACAGTTCCTGGGTTCATCCTCTCACTTCCACATACCTTTCCTAATCTGAATAAAATTATCTAATAATGGTCAGAACACATACAAGAAATGCGTCATCAGGTCCTGAGAGGGTTAACTAGAATGCCTGCCAAACTCAGTTAACAAAACGCTAACAATAAAGTACAGAATGGAACAACGAAAGAAAAATATAATACAGGGACTCCTCGGTTAAAGTTGTCTCATTTTAAGATGTTTCATTGTTTAATATTTTTGAGACATGACCCAGTCAGGGCTCGAGCATAGGCGTCCTTTTCATTATATTCTGGTAACTATTAGATGATTTGATTAAGTTTAGGAAAGACCTCTAACCATTAAAAGGCTACATTACTATCTTAAGTAATCCTTTTAACTATCACAGATCCTTCCTAAGCTGAATAAAGTTGTCTAATAGTTGCTAGAATATGGTGAAAAGGACGTCGCTGGTACTGAATGGGTTAATACACTGTTCATTAACTAAGGAACAAATTTAACTTAAAGTTATTCAGATGTAAAGCAGACAACAGCAGCACAGTGTGAAAAAACGGAATATGAATGTAAATGCGGGGAAGAGTAAGGTTATGGTCTTTGAAAGGAGTGCAGTCACAGAATGTGAGGTGAGGTTGAACAGTCAGGCTATGGAGAATGTCAGTTCATTAAGTATCTGGGCAGTGTGCTGAGTAAAGATGGGAGTATGGATGAAGAAGTGCGGGAGAGGGTGCAACAGGGGAAGAGGGTTGTAGGAACGCTGAAAGCAGTAACAAGAAATAGGGTGGTCAGCATGATAGTGTGGTAATCTCAACATTGACATTGTTGGAGAGACACAAACCAAGAGTAGAAGGGTGGAAATGAGTTACATGAGAAGTGCATGCAGAGTTACATGGAGAGATAGACAGACGAGTGAGGAAGTACGATAGCGGTGTGGTGTGGATGTAGATGTGCTGGAAAGTGTGAAAAGGAACACCTTGAGATAGTTCGGCCATGTGGAACGTATGGGAAGGGTGAGAATAACTAAGAGAGTGTATGAAAGTGAAGTGGAAGGACAGAGAGGAGAGGTAAAACGAGAGAAAGGTGGAAGGATGGAGTTCAGAAGTATATGCGTGAAAGCGGTGCTAGATGGGAGGAGGGGCGTCGACTTACTGGGGACAGAGGTGCATGGGGACGATTCATTCGTGGCCATTCCTTCAGGTATCACGGCGTCCGGCAATAGATAGATAGAAAGCAGACAAGTATTGCAATAAAAATGACAGAACATAATTACTTCACATTAGTTTTTTAATTTAAAGTCTCAATTTTGGGGTATGTAACAACTTTAAAAATGGAGTCACATGAGCGCATTTTCTGGCAATTTTCGAGGAGCAAGTTTTTTGCTTGTGCTATTTTGAGGCTCTTTCTAATTGGAACTTGAAACTAGATCAAAGATAGATTATGTTAGGTACTATAATTCTTATAGAACTTACATTTTGAAGTTGCCAAACAACAACTGCCCGTAAAAATTGAAGGGAAAATCGCTCGTGTGACACCGCCTTAAGTGAGGAATTACTGCATAAAATTACAAAATTGTACTCACCTTCAGTGGACTGAATTTTCTTCACGGGAGAAGGTGAAGCAGTTGGCTCAGATACAGATTCTGAAAAGTAATTAATCAAACATTAACCCTTACTGTACCAGAGGGTATTACTATAAATGTAACCTACAGTACCAAGCATTGTGGCAAAAATGGCTTCAAAGTCGAGAGAGCACAACCTCTTCACCCCGAAAGCTAGACGAGTACTGAGGTACTCCCCAGCGGGATCTTATATACACTCTGAGAAGTGTTGCCAAGGTCTCAAAGCAGTGTTTACAAGTCATGGTGCCTCGTACTGCTCGGTACAAGGATCGATTATTACTGACGAGTTACTTTCTTACTGTCGGCCATTGTACATCGCTGTTATAGTAAAGGTTAATGGTTGCTATACCCTGTTCATTATAGGTAGGCTAGAAATCTATCTATCTATCTATTGTCTGACGCTGCAATCCCCGAAGGGGTGGCCACGAACGAACCGCCCCCATGCACCTCTGTCCCCAGTCAGTCGACGCCCCTCCTCCCAACCAGCACCGCCTTCATTCATATACTTCCTCACTCCATCCTTCCACCTCTCCTTCGGTGCACCTCTCCCTCTCTGTCCTTCCACCTCGCTCTCGTACACCCTCTTAGTCAATCTCTCGCTTTCCATACGTTCCATATGGCCGAAGTAACCATCTCAAGTTGTTCCTTTTCACACTTTCCAGCACATCTACCTCCACGCCACACCTCCTTCTTACTTCCTCATTCGTCTGTCTATCCCTCCATGTAACTCCGCACGCACTTCACAAGTAACTCATTTCCACCGCTCTCACTCTTGGTCTAAGTCTCTTCCCGAACGTCCATGCTTCGCTTCCGTAAGTTAGTGTCGGTATTACCACACTGTCATGCAAGGACTTCTTCACTTCCATACTGACCACCCTATTTCTTGTTACTGCTTTCAAGGTAGGCTAAAAATTGTGACTATTAAACTCTGTAGTGGGAGAGACTCACTCAAACATCTTTAGTGTTAATCTGTTTAAAGTCGACGGAGGTATTCCCTGACACTCTCTCGTGCCTCACCCCATTCTACTAGGCTTTGTTGATCATAAAATACCAACAAAATAACACAAACACACATTTTCAACTTATCACCAAGGAAACTTGAAGAAAGCTACGAACGAATATTAATATCATTTTACAGAAAGGATACAATGCTTCACCATAAACTACTTAAATTTTTCAATATCCCTTTCCTTTGGAGATATATGAGCTAAAAACTACAAAACACGCAAATTTCATTTTTAAAGCTTGTTGAAACTGTGAATGATGGAAAGCTGTGACCAATAAAGCCATAAAATACCCACAGCATACCATCTACACTCCCTATATTTAAACAAAAATAATATATACACTCACTTCAGTTACTTTTGGGAGAGTTGGGCATCGCATCCACTCGACCTATCCGATCATGGTTGAATGGATACGGTGCCTAACTCTCCTAAAACTATTTGGAGTGAGTGGGTTTGAATCCTGGTCAGGATACCTCTCTCTCAACCTGTCCGACATTATCATTAAACCCTTTAGCACGAGGACGTCAAGTTTCTTTATTCAAGTTTCAAGACGTCAAGTTTCTTTATTCATGCAGAGTTTAGTAAAATTTGCCAGAACGTCCCGGACTTCCCAAACTTGACTACTTCCTTTAACGTGACGATAGTGCGTTGTTATATGTGCGATTGGTTTGCTTGGGAAACAGATTAACTTGCTCATGTAGTGATGTACACCCTATGTGGTGGATTGTGTTCTTTTATTTAATAATTTTCATTTTAGTAAGCGTTGTTTCCACATAGCGATTTTGATAATTTAATTTGACTTTATATTGTCCTTGTCCCAATTTTGGTTTGTTTAGTTTGCAAGTTTTACATTTTAATTTACCTTATTATTCTGGGTAATGTTAGATGATTTAAAGCAGTTTAAGAAATACCTGTTATTCAGAGAGTTTATTTAGAACGTATTTACCCCTTTGAGTCCTAGAGGTATATTATAAGCTAAAAGAAATTGTTGAATAGTAACCAGAATAAGATGAAAATTACGTCATCATACTGAAGGGGTTCAACAATAGAACAATATAAATAACTAACCCAACTTGTGTCTCCTGTTTCTGGAGTCTCCCCGCGACCTGCGTCTGTCACGGCGATCCCGGCGGTGCTGTGCGATCTCCGTTTCAATGGTGGGGAGGTAGTCCGGGTCGTCAGCGCCCAGACCTGGACCGTCATCATCCTCCAGGTCATCCAGGTACTCATCTAACTCTTCCTTTATCTCCACATCATCATCAGAGGCCTGAGGTTAAGGAGACATTTTTATTACCCCCTACTGTACCATGGCATAGTACAGTAGATAAAAGTGTACCCTCCAGTACCAAACTTGTTGCGATAATTAACGAGACAACCCCCTCTCAGCTCAAGAGTTGGTGGGTAACTGAGTCACCTGGCCCGGACTAGCTGAGAGGGACCGTGAGAAGTGTAGCCAACTCCTTACAGCAGTGCCTCCAAGTCATGTTAGCAGCTCCAGCTATATATTAGCAGAACTAGCAGAACGGCTGAGAGCCGTCACTGGTATTGGTGAGTAACTGTTTTATTGATGGCTGTATGCCGTCGTTGATACAGAACGGGCTAATTTAATTTATCAATTTATTAGAATAAAAAACACTTGCATGAAGTAGCTACATACATCCAGAAGACGATAGTGTTTTAAAAATTGTTGTCTATCTATCTATTGCCGGACGCCTTACTCCCCTTACGAGGGTGGCCATACACAGAATGCCCCCAAGCGGACCTATTCCCTGTGAGAGGGACAACCCGAGCCAGTTTAGTGAAGGACTTACAGGATTGACCACTCAATTTAGGATCCGTCCGACTCCGAGGCCTTCTGTGTATCTTGTTAGCACTATTTTTCTACAGTGGTGTTCGGCTAATCCATCCACTAACCTGCCTTACCCATAGGTAATCAGTACGGATTTGTATCAGGTTTACTCCCATAGATGAGTTGCCGACCAAGGCTAACGAGTCCCATCCACCCGAGCATTGTTGTAAGTTTCATATTTTACGATATATTGAACTAGAATATAGCTTATTCAGTTAGTGCATGACATCATATTATATAATTATCACATCACACACTACTGAAGTAGGCTATATTATCTATCAATCAATATATCTATCTACTGATTCATCTACCCATCTATATCCATCTAACCATCCACATCTCTCCCTTCATTATTATTAGATTGGTATTCTATTTTATTAATTTCACTCCCAACACTAAACACCTCCCAATGAAGTTAATGAAAGCATGTGATCTTACCGGGATTCGAACCTGGGTTACCACATATCAGAAAATAAAAAACTTACAACACGTTCACAGTCCGGCATTTCTTCACCCAATTATAATCATCCATTCTCTCCACGTGTCTGAACCAACCCAGTTTGCTCGTGTGCATCACTTCAATGATACTCCTAATGCCCACATGCCTTCTTAGTTCCTCACTTGATACAGTCTCCATCCCTGTGGTTAACCCCACATTAACCACAGGGATGGAGACCTATGAGAGTTCCGTATGGAGCTCAGTGGTCTGGTTAATCTGCTCTACATAACTAACCCCACATTACCATCTCACCATTCTCTTCTCATTCCATTCCATTCAATTACAGTAATGTACTCCGCTTTAACCGGCCATATCTCTGAGGCATAGGTCATTGCACTCCTAACACACGAGGCATACACCTTCCCTTTAAGGTGACGTGGGAGTCCTCTCATGGTCAATAGAGGCAACAGCTCTCTTTACTTCCCCCAGCAGCTTCTGACTTTAGCAATGAAGCCAGCTTCAGTGCCACCTCTAGGTGAAGCCGTGTTATCCGAGGAGCATAATTTATTCACACACTCCAGTGTTACACTGCCGAAATCGATACTATCAGGCGAGTCATTCAATTCAACACAAGTTCTCCCTTACATACTGAACATTCAAAGTCTATGATTCTTGTCAGAGGACCACTCACCCAAGAATATACCCTTTGTGCACCCAGTCACTACAAATGCAATATTGATTGAGTTACTTCCTCCCCCCCCCCCCCCCCCCCACCCCTTCTATTCATTCTTAAAAAAGATAACTCCACATTAAAGAAATACACATACCAAATCGAGGTCTGCAGCCTTCAAAGAATCCTTCCTCTTGGAGTCCTTCATAGTGCCCCCCAGAGTCTTGATAAACCCTTTACTCTTCTCACCACTCCTGCCCTTGTCACCACCACCGGACCCTGAAGGACGAGGTGGCTTCTTTGTCAGTACAGGATCCAGGCGCTGTGACTTCTCTGTCATGAGAGTGGAGGAGGAGGTGGGGGGAGAAGTGGTCAGGTCGTAGTGATCACCAACGGTTCTAGCGTAGGCGAGGTCGGCCACATTGAGAGCAAATGAGGTCCCTTTCTTCAGAATCTCGGGGTGGTAGTGCTTGATGTGCATCTAAAAGGGAATAAAAATCTGTGTCAATGATGTACCGTACAATAATGGATTTCTTGTTTCAAAGGTATTATGATCATCCCATTTAAGCTGCTATCACAAGAGCTATATCGTCAACTTTTCATGGTCAACATTTTTCTGGCAACATTTCTGGAATATTTTTCATCTGGCAATAATTTTGGAATATTTGTCATCATCATCAATCTGATGCCCCGCTTCTAGAGGAAGCACCCAAAAGGGATGGCCATGGCAGAAACTGCCTCCAGGCTCCCAGACATGTCCCCACTGACCCACTTGACAGTGACATTTCCACTAAATGGATTAAGACCGTTATCATTGAAGGAGCAGATCCAGAAGTCCCTCACCTGAATGGCAGTTCCACCAATATTTTGCTGTTTTCTTTACCCCCGTGGGGGCCCTGGAAGCATAACAAGCACAGGAGTGTTCTGAAAATAGGAACCAGTTGTCCACTGGTACAGAACCAATGTAATGGAAACTAGACTCAATACATAAATTATTATTGCATTACTGCTTAATATTGATATCTATGGCTCCAACTTAATTTAAAGCCACAAATTCTAAGTGGTCAATTATGTGATGGCACTTTTAGATAAAATTTAATTTCTTACCTGCAGAAGATTTTCTTTCCGGAAGCTTTTGCCACACCCCGCCTTGGGGCAGGTGTGTTCGTTGTGTTCCGCTCGCACCACAAACTCGTTGGGCGCCACTGGTGGAGAGAAGCAGGCACCGTTCAAGTTAACTATAAGATCATATTCATAATGGGTAAGGGTGTAGACTAGCTTTAATGGTAATGGTACTGTATGGTAACAGTTTTCTATCTGTAACTCATTAGTACAGTTCTAGGTGCACAATAAGATGAGGCGAGGCATTACACTCTAACTCATGTAGGCAGGATTTTTAATTAACTATAAGGTATGGTTTATTTCTCTAGTTAATATGTACAATTCTATAGGATCAGGTTAAGTATTATAACTAACCCATGACAGATAAGGTTTCAGAAACTATATATTATATTACTCTAACTCAGGATATGTACAATTCTAGATTCACTATAGGATCAGGTTAAGGACTGTAACCAACCCATAATAGGTAAGGTTCTAGGTATACAATGGTTTAGCATCATTTTTCCATTACTGTACATGCATTGTAACGGCTAAGATGGGGTTGCCTTTCAGTAGTTGGAGTGTACTGTAGTAAAATAAAGTCCCACCACAGCACTGCCCCACCAAGTCATCACTGTGGCTGATGTTGGTATAGAACTAACCGTGCCTCAGCAAGGCTCAACAGAGTCCCCCTGCAGCACTTGCACCTGCAGTATCTGCAACCACACCAGCCTTAACAGTGTTACAAAAAGACAGCACCATAACAAGACTCTACTGTATATTAGGCAATTTGGACTATAGAACAATAAAGTCCTGCCCCAACACTGCTCCAACATGCAAACACTGTTGCCGACACAGGTGTGGTACCAAACAGCGCCCAGGTAAGACTCAGTCTCCTGTGGCACCTATCCGCACCCCACCAGCCTCGGCAGTACCATACCAAGACAGTGCTAAGATAAAGACTTTATTGCATAGTAATGGCTGTTGGTCCACAAGTCTATCGCCATCCCCCCTATTAGTCACCTTGTACGACACACAGTAGGATGCGTGAGGCATATTCTTTTTTTTCCTCCACCATTAGATGAAGGCCCCCTTACCCCCTGGGGGGATAGAGGTAAAGGTATATTATTCTAACACATGATAGGTAAAGTTCTAGATAAAGGTATATTATTCTAAGTTATGATAGGTAAGGTTCTAGATAAAGGTATATTATTCTAACACATGATAGGTAAGGTTCTAGATAAAGGTATATTATTCTAACACATGATAGGTAAGGTTCTAGATAAAGGTATATTATTCTAACACATGATAGGTAAGGTTCTAGATAAAGGTATATTATTCTAACACATGATAGGTAAGGTTCTAGGTAAAGGTATATTATTTGATAGGTAAGGTTCTAGATAAAGGTATATTATTGTAACTTGTAATAGGTAAGTTTCTAGATAAAGGTATAGCCTACTACTCTAAGTTATGATAGGTAAGGTTCTAGATTCTATTATTCTAACTTGTTCTAGATAAAGGTATATTATTATAACTTATGATAGATAATGTTCTACAATGGTCATAGGGTCAGGTTATCTAACTTATGATAGGTAAGGATCTACTGTAATGGCCAGACATTATGGCACTAACCTAAACGTTAAACAAGGTGTGGGTGTAAGTACAGGTCTCCCTCACTATCCGATGCCACGATTTACCATATTAATATAGGTTTGTAAGTGTTTGGGTTTGGGTTTGGGTTTTGGCTGGTCCCAGAATGCATCCCCATTTACCCCATTAATCTTAGGCTTCGCTATATGATTTTTCAATTTAAGATCGGGTTTTCAGGAACGTAACCCAATCGTATATCGAGGGAGACCTGTAACAAACGGGTTTCACTGCCCGTTACACACAAATATTTTTACTCTACACTTGACAATGTTACCAAAGCAGCTAAACTTAGTTAGATGCAAACATTTGTCTCAGAAATACAGGTTACCCTCGATTTACAATTGAGTTACGTTCGTGAAAACTCGATCTTTCATAGAAAAATCATAAAGCAAACCCTAAAATTAATGGGGTAAATGGGGATGCGTTCTCGGACCAGCCAAAACCCAAACCCAAACACCTAAAAATCTATTATAATATCGTAAATCGGGGCAATTGGATAGCGAGGGAGACCTGTACCTTTCATGAGGAGTTATCTCGGGCCGGGACCGGGAATTGAACCCGGGTCCCTTCACGCGCCAGGCAAGCACTCTACCAGTCAGACCAATTAGAGATATCCCACTTGGCCTGGTCAGCTCAAGGATATTTCTGCATCGTGTTTTCTGGTTAGGGTATTGCCATAATTTCTGGCCATTACTCAACAATGGTCATAAGATAATTTTAAACTAATTCATAATAGGTAAGGTTCTAAAATGACCATAGGATCAGATTAACTTTGAAGCCTCTTAATTGCTGCTGACCATATTCAAACGACAGTAAAAATCATCTAATAGTAGCCACAGTAAAGCTAATACGACGGCACCGGTACTTAAAGGGTTACAAGAAGCTCAAACAACATCCATACATCTATCCATCATAATCAGGACAAGGTGTCAAACGAAAGCCTAGTCCTTTATTAGTCTTTATTATGGTATATATAAAGATAAGTTTGTGGTTATATTTCAAATTAAGTCTTTGAAAGTTATAAAAATGGCCAAAATCAATGCTATTTCATGTTAATTTCCTTGTATTCCTTCTCATATTCATTCCAGTCTTCAAACAAAATTACTCTGGTTTGACACCTTGAATCAGGAAGCTATGTGAGAGAGGTGGAACATAGTGGATCAAAGAAGGAAGGTGAGAGGACCAGTGGCAGCTTTGGGCAACAGTAGAGAGCGTGTGGTAATCCTATCTGGTGCAGAGACCTTATCCAACACTGAGACTTCTCCCGCAAGCCTCAGTGTAGCGCTAGAGCTTAGAGAGAGAGGGTGTATGTCTCGTGGCCTCCCGACTCAGACTACTAGGCGGCGAAAATATAAGTTTTTCACCACCCAAATGCTTTCCCCACTTACTTTATCGCTCTTCAAGGTTCATATGTTCATCTATCTATCTATCTATTGCCTGACGCCGTGATCCCCGAAGGGGTGGCCACGAACGAACCGCCCCCATGCACCTCTGTCCCCAGTCAGTCGACGCCCCTCCCCCCAACCAGCACCGCCTTCGTTCATGTACTTCCTCACTCCATCCTTCCACCTCATATTCGGTCTACCTCTCCCCCTCTGTCCCTCCACCTCGCTCTCGTACACCCTCTTAGTCATTCTCTCGCTTTCCATACGTTCCATATGGCCGAACCATCTCAAGTTGTTCCTTTTCACACTTTCCAGCACATCTACCTCCACACCACACCTCCTTCTTACTTCCTCATTAGTCTGTCTATCCCTCCATGTAACTCCGCACGCACTCCTTAAGTAATTCATTTCCACTGCTCTCACTCTTGGTCTGAGTCTCTCAACCAACGTCCATGCTTCGCTTCCGTAAGTCAGTGTCGGGATTACCACACTGTCATGCAAGGACTTCTTCACTTCCATACTGACCACCCTATTTCTTGTTACTGCTTTTAGCGTTCCTACAACCCTCTTCCCCTGTTGTACCCTCTCCCGCACCTCTTCATCCATAGTCCCATCTTTACTCAACACACTGCCCAGATACTTAAAAGAGTTGACGATCTCCATAGCCTGACCGTTCAGCTTCACCTCACACTCTGTGACTTCACCCCTTTCGAAGACCATAACCTTGCTCTTCCCCGTATTTACCTTCAAATTCCGTTTTTCGCACACTGTTCCAAACTCATTTACCAGACCCTGCAACTCCCATTCATTATCACTCATCAGAACTGTATCATCCGCAAACAGCAGTATAGGTAGCTTCCACTCAATTCCCTCCCTTTTCAGCGATACACCAACATTCACTGCTCTTGATAGTATTTCTTTCATGACTCCATCCATATATACAGTAAACAACCACGGGGACATCACACACCCCTGTTTCAAACCAACATTCAGGTCAAAGAACTCGCTCTGCTCACTCTCCACACGTACTGCCGCCTTTGCACCCTCATACATGCTCTTCACTGCTTTCAGCAACTTGCCCTCTACTCCGTATATTCTAAGTACTTTCCACAAACCTTCTCTATCCACTCTGTCATAGGCCTTCTCCAAGTCCATAAAGGCAACATACACCTTTTGTTTCTTCTCCAGATACTTCTCCACAACACAATTCAGGGTAAAAATCTGATCTACACATCCTCTTCCCTTCCTAAAACCTCCCTGCTCGTCGCCTATCCATTTCTCCGTTCTCACTCTCACTCTCTCAATCACTACCCTACTGTATACCTTCCCTACTACGCTTAGAAGACATATTCCTCAGTGGTTACCACACACTCCTCTTTCCCCTTTGCCCTTATATAGGGGGACTATTATGCCAGTCTTCCAGTCATCGGTGCACTCCCCTTCTCCCATGCTAGTTTGCACATTTTCCATACCATTCTATCACTATCTCACCACCATACCTCAACATTTCCCACACACTCCATCTGTTCCTGGTGCTTTCCCCAACTTCACTCTTTTCATGGCTTCCCACACTTCTGACCTCCTGATCCCCACCTCCTCCTCCACTACTTCTTCTTCTCCCTCCCATACCATATCCAGCTATGTTTGCTGGCTCTTCATTCCTTTCATTTAGCAACTCACTGAAGTACTCCCTCCATCTTTCGACTCTCTCTTGCTTCTCGGCTAGCATTCTTCCATTCTTATCTTTCACACCCCTACTGTTTCCCTTGCTACCTTCCCTAACTTTCTTGACTTCTTTCCAGAACAGTTTCTTACTCTCCCTCCATTTTACACTCAGATTCCTTCCAAATTCCTCATCTACTCTTCTCTTACTTTCCTTCACTACTCTCTTCACCACCCTCTTACTCTCCACGTACCTCGCTCGTTTCTGTCTCTCGGAATCTTCATTCCCTCTACTACCCAACCACACTCTATATGCTTTCTTCTTTTCTTCCACAGCTATTCTTACCTCTTCTGTCCACCATGCTGTACCTTTCACTCCCCTCCCTCTTCTCCTCACTCCACACACCTCCTCACATGCTGCACAGATCTCATCCTTAAACACCTTGCTCATCTCCTCCACTTCCTCCATAACTTCCAGGTCGAACCCACCTAGTCGTCTTTCCACTGCTCTCCTGTACTCCTCCCTGACTTCCTCCTCCTGCAACCTCTCCACCCTCACCATTCCACCCTCCTCTCGCCTCCCTCCCGCTCTCCTCACCCACTTCTTTTGTATCCTAACCTTAGCTACCACTACATAATTATCAGACAGACCCCCTCCAATACCCCTATACACCCTAGCATCCATCACAGATTTCTTCATTCGTTCATCCACACATACATAATCAATCAATGACTTTCGTTCCACCACTGTCTTATCTTTCATCGTCAACATCCGTTTCCACGTGTACCTGTGGATCATTCTGTGTCGGAAGAAGGTGTTGGCTATCCACAGCCTCCTTCCCACACATACGTCCACAAGTGCACTACCATTCCCATTCACCTCTGATGGTACCCCCCACCCTCCCACCACTCCCTCAACTTTCCTATCACCCACCTACCATTCATATCCCCAATCAGAAATATTCTTTCGTTCTTGTCAAACTTCTCCAGGCACGCCTCCACATTCATCCAGAACTCCTCTTTCTTTCTTTCAAGTATATCCTCTGTCGGGGCATACACGCATACAATCACCCACGTTTGTATTCCTACTTTCATTCTCACCCACACAATCCTTGAACCCACAGACCCATACTCTCTTACACATTCCTTCCATTTGCTACTTACAAACAAACATGCACCTTCTCTCGCTGTTCCTTCACTCACTCCAGCACACACACCCATTCCACATTCCCATTCTCTCACATCTGAACCTTTCCATTTGGTCTCTGTCATTCCACATACATCCAGCCTGGCATTCACTAACACTTCCAGAACCTCTCTCTCTTTTGTTCCATCATTCATGCCACTAACATTCCACGTAGCCATTCTCAGAATGTCCGAAGGCATGTCCTTAGTCGGTCGTGGTTCGTCAACGTTGGTTCCGTCCGCATCCGAGGCTGTTCGTTCGTTTTTCTTTGCTTAGATATTTTTTCCGGGTGGGGGTCGCAAGCCCACCGACCCAACCTCTTTAGTCGCCTCTTACGACACGCAGAAGGCACGTGGGGCATATTCTATTCCCTAACCCCCAGGGGGTTATGTTCATCATATAAGTAAAATAAACGCATATGGAGAAGAAATAATTTTTTATATGGTAAATATAACAAATTCTGTCAGAATTAAAGGTAATTAATTCGCATATAACTACAGTACGTTCGTCACAGGCCATTCTTGCGCTTGCTAAGTTAATAGCGCTAGAATTAAAATGTTGGCATTTAGGATATGACAGTCTGAGAGAGATTAGGTGCCGTAAATGTTTTGAGTATCCGGCCCCTGGACACTCAATGCCATAAGCTAAGGCTGACTAAAATCGTCAATTTACCATATATATATTATTAATACTTATCCATATTTGCCTATTTTACTTTTAATATGAACATACTGTATGAACATTGGAAAGCAATAAAACAAGTGGTAACAGCAATTGGCTAGTGAGAATCGTATATTTTAGCCCCACGGTCGTAATCTGACCTTGACCGGCGAGAGTAAGACACCCTCCCTCTCTCGTGTCTGGCATGGCACTGAGAGACAAGGGGAGCTCTCAGACTGGCTTAGAGGGTCTGAGATACACTCCTCCATCCTCCCCCCTCTCTCCCAGCCGTCCTCGCACAAAAATACTCGATAAATATCGGGAATAATAAGGAAAATACCGGATAATTGAGGAGGGGGGAATAGAGGGGGCAAAAATAATCAAATATATAATTACAGTACAGTACTTGTTACATCAAGCACTATTTAATTCTAACTACAGTACAGTACTGTATACTGATAATCTACGGGTAGAAATGCTCTAAAATACCGTCAAAATTAAACACTACAAAGTAAGCATAATCTATAACATATTACACCAAGCAGCTAGATAAAAGAAGAATGAGCAGAATGATAACAATAATTGCAATAAACAACCAACCTAATGATGAAGTTGTATTCTTACCGTGTCCAGAGACCTTGTCACCTTGGGAGGGGTTGAAATAAAAAAAAGAAGAGCTCTTGTAATGAATCAAGGAATATATTTACTCGAGCCATACAAGATACAGTCAATTCCCTTTTATAAAAAAATCATGAGGCTTTTGAAATTTTGGATAAGCGATTTTTACGGTTAAACGAGCGTCCCTCTATATAGAGCTAAATATGTGTACAAATGGTAAAATATAATGTTTTCAATGCATTAAAAAACATTTCTAGGCTGTCTTAACTTCAAGCTATTTATACTTCAGAGGGGTTAAATTGATGCAATTAAGCACCCAGAGAGGCTTAAATACGTGAAAACTAGTTAAAAATACAGAGAGCAATAACTTTGTTAACTGAAATGTTTGGATATTTGAATTTTGGATAAAAGGGAGTTTACTGTAGTCATTTCAATTTCTTATGGACAGTATATCATATTCTGAACATCTATGACAGCTAAAAGTATATCATGATATTTGTTAAATAAATAATACAATAATTCCTCACTGAAAGTCATAGATATACAGTATTAACAAACATTAGGTGAAGCAATTTCCGGTCTATTTTTTTGTGAATATGCATTAGAAAGACGTGGGATCAGGTTCTATAATCTGATATACAGTACAGTATAACTTAAAATCAAAACTAGTGACAGGCCAGAACATGGCTGCTTAATAATAATAATAATAAGCATGTTACTTATTTCTCATAAGCGCCAATTTTTCCGAAGAATTCACTAGCGCTCGAAAAGAGAAAGAAAAAAGAACAAAAATCAATGCATCAAAAGAAGGCTTATATACAACACACATTTAACAATCACTAGCAGAGTGGCAAAATAGCCTAAACTCTATAGCCATCTGTCATGAATGCCGCCAGTAGGACATAAGACTAAAGCCGTACTTCTTATCGATCACTCAGTTTTTAAAGTGTATGTGTGTATAGTACTGTATTTAGGATGCCGATTTTAATGCTGTGCATTTCCTTGATTGACAGTGCTAGGGCATACCCTTGTTACAGGGACATAACTGGACATTTACCTGGGCATTTACTGGACATTTACCATAAATCGCTAGCTCGAGCTGCCCAAACTCTTGCCGTCTACCAATGGCACGCATGGGATGGAACTGCCGACCCTTCTATCAGTTGTTGTTGTTGCTGTTCCCCAGGCTGTCTGACCGAGCAGCCCCAAGGTCCTGAGCAAGGCCAAGGCCATAACAAAGCGCCCTCCAGAACCCTCCCTGCTTACCATTAATAAAGCCCAGGGGGCCGAAGCCACTTCAAGGCGAGGAGCTGAGAAGGGTGCGGAAACGCCCGGGAAACCGAAGCCCCACCCAAGGCCCTGTGACCCTCAGCAATTATGAAAGGAAAGTCGAGGGGAAAAGGAAAAAATGTGACACTTTGGCTCCCAGTCTGCCAACCTCTAAGTTGGCAGTAGGCAGGTCAATCCACGGAAGAGACGCCGTCACTTGAGATCTAGAAAATATATAAGTAAAAGGAACAGTCAGAGTAAGCTATGGGTATGGCAGAGAATGCTCAACTCTTACTCTGATAGACCAGCCCATCACCACATGACTAGAACCCACTCTCTCATCATCAGCTAGGCAAAGGCCCTAGATCGCTCCCCTATTTCAACTCCTTTCGGGGTTGGGCACCCGCCTTCTATCAGTAGCCAAACACGCTACCGACCATGCCATGGCCCATAGGCATCTTAAGGAGACTTTATTATTTAAGAGACTTTAAGTGAGGAGTGCCAGTAATCATAAAAATTGAGCGCAACTATTGGTAGTTAAAACAAGTGAGCAACACTTACGAATGGGCTCCTTCTTCAGCACGTGTTTCTGGCGTGGGGGCGTGGGGGTCAGCTTGTGGGGCGGTGCGTCGGAGGTCGGCGTGAACAGACCTTTGGAAGTGGTGGGGCCTTTGAGAACGGGAGGCTCGTTCTTGACAACCTCATCTGTGGAACGCTCTTAAGTGAAGTCCAGGGATAACAAGATAGTGAGGTGGTTGATGATGATGATAATCAAATTATATTCTGGCCTTCCGAGCAGTAAGGTGGTTGAGTGAGAAGGGTAACTATAATGATCTTGAAGGAGGATGGACACTTGGCCTACCACCTACAAGTGCAGTAAACTCCCTTTAATCCATCCATCATCTGTGGAATGCTCTTAAGGGGGGTCACCGGCTCTCTTTTTCTCTCTTTCCATGGCTTTTATCCTTTCGGCCCCATTCAGCCAACTGTTTTAAGACGTTTATCCCCATCCAGGTGTCGATTTCTTCCTGGAGAGTGATAGCAAGCCAGCATTGTACTGTATAGAGAAGTCCGGCTTCGCCAGAGGCATTTTTCTATTGAAAAATGTACAAATTTAGCTTGCTGTCAAAACAAAAATATATACTGTATATGCTGGGTCACTACCACTCGCCAGGAAAATATTGACACCTGGATGGGAGTAAACGTCTTAAAACAGTAGGCTGAGTGGGGCCGAATGGATAAAAGCCAAAGAGAAAAGAGAAAGGGAGAGAAAGATAAAAAAAGCGAGGTGGGCTCCCTAAAGTGAAGTCCAGGGATAGATGGTATAATGGTTAGAGGGCAACTAAGCCCCATGCATCCTGCGAAGGCAAGATGGCAGGGGCTGGTTGCAGCTAAAATGTGCTTCACATGTCTCACCCCCTAGACTGGAACGAGACCTCACAGGCTTCACTGTTCAATAACGGTTGAATGTACAGGCTCTCAGCCTATGCCCGAGAGATTAGATGGAATATAGAAAAAAAAAAAAAAAAATTTGTTTCTAGACTGAAAAAAGTTGCATTGTTATGCTTATTTGATCACTTGCATTATGGGAACTATTGAGTATCACTTTAACTTTGTACATTTAATAATAATGAATAAAAACATGGGACTTAATTAGTTGTGAGACTGCATATAATAAGTCTTTGGTTTGCCAGCCTGTCAGTGCTCTTGACCTTGAACCTGGTAGGAGGCAGAGAGGGAAGAGAAACAAGGAGGTGGATTCAAATATACTGTGCTACTACACTAATATAGATGGAATAAACAGTAAAAAGGTAGAGTTAGATAATATATTAAGAAAAGATCAACCACAGATAGTCTGTTTGACAGAGACAAAGCTGAACCAGGACTTTGACAGCAACATAGTGTTTAGTGAAGGATATAATATATGGAGAAAT
Organism: Paralithodes platypus; assembly: GCA_032716605.1. Taxonomy (NCBI): domain Eukaryota; kingdom Metazoa; phylum Arthropoda; class Malacostraca; order Decapoda; family Lithodidae; genus Paralithodes; species Paralithodes platypus. The sequence goes on from CM064548.1 coordinate 58,850,824, forward strand.
GATAGAAAGGGTAAAAGGGGAGGTGGAGTGGCAGTATTAGTTAAGAACCCTATGACAGCAAAGCACGTGGAGTTAAATAATGACAAGGCAGAAATAATGGCAGTTGAACTCAATGATATAGAAGGAAAAAAGCTAGACATAGCAGTAGCTTACATGCCACCAAAGACCAGAGCATGGAGGGAGTTGGAGTTTGAGGAGATGGTAGAGGATATGATTCAGTCGTTGAGAAGATTGCTTTTAAGGAAGAATCGATTGATCTTGGTAGGAGATTTCAACTGTAGTGAGTTGATTGGGAATCGGGAGATGCAGGGCCAAATCAGAGATCTTGGGGAAGTCGGCTAGTGGAGTTGGTTACGGAAAATGTACTTACACAACATGTGAAGGAAAATACAAGAATGAGGGGTAATAACGAACCTTCTAAACTCGATCTGATTTTTACAAAAGATCCTCACGAAATTAGTGATATAAACTATCTATGTCCTGTAGGTAAAAGTGATCACCTATTACTAAAATGGAAGTTGACCTCGAGTAATGCCAATAGATTAGACAAAACAATAAATGACAGATTAAATTATAGTAAAGCTGATTATGTATCCTTGAAAAGATATTTAGAGGGAGTAGATTGGGATCTTATTTTGAAGGAACGGGACGTACAAGGTAAATATAGTAGATTCCTCGAAATTTATAGAGTAGGAACCAATATGTTTGTCCCAAGATATAAAACTGGAAATTTTACTAAGCAGAAAGATTGGTTTAATTTGAAATGCAAAAGAGCTTTGGGTAGGCGTGATGCAGCTTGGGCTAGATTAAGAAGAAGGAACACTGAGAGTAATCGGAATAAATATAAACAGGAGAGGAATAGATATGTTAACATAATTAGGCAAGTTAAAATGAACTATGAGAAGAACATAGTAAATAAATGTGAAAGTGACCCTAGATTATTTTATAAATATATAAACAGTAAGTTGAAGGTAAAGAAACAAATTACTAAATTAAGAGTTGATGCTAGGACGTATGAAAATGTATCGGACATGTGTGAGGTAATGAATAACAAATTGGGGTCAGTTTTTACTAGAAGAGGAAGGTTTTGACGAACCACAGGCGGGAGTACTGGAGAGTGGTCTTAGTAAGATTGAAATAACTAGAGATGAGCTGTTATCTGCGATGAGAGGACTTGAAGTAAGGAAAGCTATGGGACCGGATGAAGTGTCTGCCTGGGTTTTAAAGGAGTGTGCAGAGCAATTAGTGGAGCCAGTGAGGGACATAATTCAAGCTTCCTTAGATAAAGGACAGGTTCCTGTTGAATGGAAAAGAGCTAATATCATTCCGATATACAAGAATGGAAAACCCTGAGGACCCTCTAAACTATAGACCAGTTCACTTACTAGTATTGTATGCAAGATTTGTGAAAAAGCTAATTAGGAAGAGATGGATGAAAATGTTGGAGAGAGAAGAAATAATAAACCCCAAAGCAATTTGGATTCAGAGAAGGGACATCTTGTTTTACCAGTTTGCTATGTTATTACAGTAGGGTGATAGATGTACTCCAAGAAAGAGGCGGATGGGTGGACTGCGTCTACTTAGACCTTTCCAAAGCATTCGATAAGGTACCACATAAGAGATTGTTATCTAAGCTTGAGACGCTAGGATGTGTCAGGGGGGGTTTGCTGAAATGGATGGAGAGCTATTTAACAGATAGGGAAATGAGGACCAACATTAGAGGAACTTACTCATCGTGGCGGAAAGTTGAGAGTGGTGTGACGCAGGGATCTGTGTTGGCACCTCTCATGTTCCTTATGTACGTGAATGACCTGCCCATAGGCATAAACTCTTACATGTCAATGTTTGCAGATGACGTAAAAATTATGAGACAAATAACAAATAAAAGTAGTTGTGAGGAGCTGCAAGGGGATTTAGATAAAATATACGAATGGAGCACCAAGTGGAAAATGAAATTTAATATAAGTAAATGTCATGTGTTAAATATGGGAAGAAGTGTGAATAGACCAAATTGGGAGTACAGGATGGGAGATAATAAAATTAGCAAGGCCGAAAAAGAAAAAGATTTAGGGTTGATTATACAAGATACTTTGTCGCCGGGAAAAAGAAACATATTAACAAGCTCTTTAGCGGAATGTATGCAATGGCCGGGAATATGAAAGTTGCTCTGAACTATTTGGATGAGACCATGGTAGCGAAAATTATGAAGAGTATGATTAGACCAATGATTGGAGTATGCAGCAGTGGTGTGGTCCCCGCATCTAAAGAAGCATATTCACAAGTTAGAAAGAATCCCGAGAGCAGTCACTAGATTGGTTCCAAGTCTCAGAGAACTGCCATATGCAAGGAGGCTAGACAAATTAAATCTAACGAGTCTAAAGAGAGGAGAGAGGGGAGACATGATAATGATGTACAAATGTACCCGGGGGCTGGAGAGGCTGGATAGGGAGGATATATTAATTATGGATACAGGAATAACTAGAGGCCACAGCTACAAAGTAAAAAGACCTCCCTGCAAGAACGATATCAGGAAGTTTAGCTTCCCCTATAGATGTATTGACAAATGGAATGGGTTGGAGGAGGAGGTGGTGGGGGCAAGGAACATCCATATTTTCAAGAAAAAATTGGATAAAAAGTAGACTGAGAGACGGGACAACACGAGCTTAGCTCAACTCCTGTAAACTACAATTAGGTAAATACAATTAGGTAAATACATAATGTAAATACAGCCGTCAGCCAGGTGGCCAAAGCTGACTCATGCACAAACTTGCAATAAGCTTTCATCATGAGGATTTTTAGTACAAACTTTAAAAATACCATAGATTTACCATATTCCTAGCCAGTCAGTATCATGAGCGAGTTGTTGTAATTGCAATGAGAGTATAGGTCTCCCTTGATTTACGATTTTTACGTTCCGGAAAACCCGATCTTAAATTGAACGTGACGACAGTGCGTTGTTATGTGTGCGATTAGTTTGCTTGGGAACCAGATTAACTTGCACATGTAGTAATGTACACCCTATGTGGTGGATTGTGTTCTTTTATTTATAAATTATTATTTTGCTTAAGTGTTGTTTCCACATAGCGAATTTGATTACTTGTTTGTCTTTTTACTTTTTTCGTCAAAGTTTTGGTTTGTTTATTTTGCAAGTTTTACATTATAATAGAACAATCATATAGCAAACCCTAAGATTAATGGGATAAATGATGATGCATTCTCGGACCAGCCATTACCCAAATCCAAACACCTAAAAACCCATAATAATACCATAAATCGGGGCATCGGATAATAAGGGAAACCTGTATTGTAATAATGTTCCAGTTGTTGTTGTTCCCCAAGCTGCCTGGCCGAACAGCCCCAAGGCCCCGAGTAAGGCCAAGGCCATAAACGAGCGCCCCCACAGAACCCTCCCTGCCGACCACAATAAAGCCTGGGTGACCGAAGCCACTCCATGGCGGGGAGCTGAGAGGGTGCACCGAACCTTTACTCCCGACTTTCGTCATTTACCGATGCTCATATCTCTGCAAATAAATGGCCTAAACAAGTTTTTATGCATACCGGAGGTAGATATGGTCGTTGCCGTGCATTGGGTGAAGACTATTACACTTTACATTGTGTACCGTAGTTATTGTGTGAGGTGAGAATAATTACCGAAACACACGTATGTTATTGTTTGGCTGTGTTGCGTGAGTGTGTGTGTGAGTTGTTGTTGTGTGCAATGCGTGGCTAGGCTATGTCGGGCGCCGAACCATTACTCCCGACTTTCGTCATTTTCCGATGCTCATTTCTCTGTAACTAAATGGCCTAACCAAGTTGTTATACATACCTGCAGAGGTAGGTATGGTCGTTGCCGTGCGATGGGTGAAGACTAGATTACTTTACATTGTGTAGTTATTGTGTGAGGTGAGAAATAAGACGGCGAACTTTATGCGGGAATTCCATGTTTACTTTCGAACTTCCGAGTTTGTCATTTACCGATGCTCATATCTCTGCAAATAAATGGTCTTAACCAAGTGTTTATGCATACCAGATGTAGATATGGTCGTTGCCGTGGGATGGCTGAAGACTAGACCACTTACATGCGTCATTATTGTGTGAGGTGAGAAATAAGACGGCGGGATTTCAGAGCTTCGTCCGAAAATGGCTGCGCGCTGTGCCTCTCATGTCTCTCTCTCCTTCACTAAACAAAATATTTATTCAGAGGTAAGAGTTGATGCATGGGGCAAATCAACCCATTGCACCTCATTTTACGTTTATGCATGCAAATCACATATAACCTAACCTTTATTATTTAATTTATTATTATAACATAGGTTTTTATGGAGAAAAAGTGGACTTTGTGGAATCCCCAGAACACCAAGGTACGTTTAACATGTAAACATATGTGTTCGGTAACGCGGTTTGTGGTAACACGGGACAAATTAGCCGTGTTACCGGAGGATTGACTGTGCTGTAATTTCCACTGCCAATGATGGGGTACGATCTAGCAACACAGACGGTAAAGCCGGTATCACAAAAGGGTTGTTTCCTCAACCTTTATCCTCAACACTGGTTTGGCAGCTTACGAGGTCAACTTTTTACATATTATATCACATAAATTCATCTACCATCAGTCTAGTTTCCGATACCAATGCAAAATATCCCAGAAATGTTGCCAGAAAAATGTTATCATCGAATGTTGAGTATAAAAACTCGTGTGATACCAGCTTTAAGCCGGTATCACACGAGAGCTTTTATAGTTAACATTTTTCTGGCAACATTTCTGGAATATTTTGCACTGGTATCGGAAACTTGACTGGTGATAGATGAATTTAAGAAACCAAAATATATTGAAAGTTGACCTCATAAGCTGCCAGACCAGTGTTCAGGATAAATGTTGAGGGGAAATGCGCTCGTGTGATACCGGCTTAACAATAACACTAACAACAAAACACATAAACACATGCTTTCTCATCACGGCCGACTTATACCATGTTCATGTATAAGATAGAAAATAGCTGTCATTCGCAATGAAACTAAACTAAAAATTTAACGTCAGATTCTATCAGTCCATTCATTATGAGGTAGGTGTCGCAAAAACTTTGAACTTGACCACTAACCTTCGAGTTAATCTCATAAAAGACTAGAGAATTCCAGCTAATATTACTAACCATTTGGGAAGGGTCAGCCAGGGGATGGGTGCTGCAAAATGTACAGCCGCCCGCCCCCCCCCCCCCCCCCCCGCCCCCCCCCATTTGCTCCAAGGCCCTCTTATTGAGTTACAGAGGCAAGAGGTGCACAATTTCCAGCCTAGGGCCTGTAATAAATAGACTCTATAATTATAACTGGTCCGTTCCTCCAATGTAACAACACTTTCCTAAAAAGAAATATAACAAACCAAAACACTGGGAGGACACAAATATAAAGACAAAAGAACTATATGCAATAGCATATCTAATAATGCAAACTAGCGGTCAATTGCAAAGAAGCAACTCAACTACACCCCCCCCCCCCCCCTCAAACCCCCCCATTCAATTCAATCCACGAAGCTAGCAACACCACACTTCCCCCCCCCCCCCCAGAAAACTACTTAAAAGTAAGTGCGTGCATGGGCTTGAGAATAAACGTGGAATAATAATCACCGACCTGCACATAATTATCTTGCAGTGAGGCACCTCCGAGAAAACTCGCATCCGAATAACATTACATGGTATAAAGCGATTTTGTGGATCAGTCTACAGCCCGGACCTGTGACCGCTCATAGGAGTGTAAGTCCACCATCCATGTCCATGTATAGAGGATACTCCTGTGATCGTCACAGGTCGCGGTGTAGAAGATCCACAAAATCCTTTTCCAGGCGTTGGTAAGGTGGTGGTGAATCCGCCGCGAAACGTGTTTTTTTTAATAACAGCATGCCAACTGAATCAGAATTCAGAATTTTTTGTTGTACGATAACTTTAACATATCTCGCTTTCCTGGCCCACACTCCTCATATCATTTTTATTTGAAAAAAGAACAAAACATTAAGGTTTGTAATGGGTGGCCGAAAAACATTAGCTCGCGCCGGCGGATTCACCCCGCCCGACCGCGCGGTGAATAGCGCCGCGGAGTTATATAATTATCGATGATTTAGTCCTGTCCATACGGACGATTTTACCTGTTGGCGCGCAATTAATTAAGCAATTAAGTTATGTTTTATTAATAGATTCGGTATAGATCGCAAGTATTTTGGTATAATTATACTAATTATATAGATGTATATCTTTGATTAATTATAGAATTTAGAAAATTATATAAGTATATATATTTATGCACTGAATTTTTTTTTTTTTTTTTAGTTCGGCAGCTGAGAAATCACAGGAGGAAGACAACTCGGTAATCCATCCTGTAACGGGAAAAAAAAGTGTATGAGGCCGCAGACTGTAAACGTAGCCGCACTGAAATGATTGTGAAGCACCGCTTACATATTTTTCAGTTTGAAATATTATTGAAAAATTATTTTTCTTGCGTTAAATAAATGACGAACATATACATCATTTTTGTGTTCTATCATCATCTACACGTACTATAAACATACCTA